>NJDD01004658.1:22832-129606 GCA_002245505.1 Calephelis nemesis | reverse complement strand
TCTAGTCCCAGAGGGCATGCGTGCTAACCTCTCGCCAATTCTACTGATGTGCTCCGACTTTGCCTTAACAATGACACTTTTGAAAGATCTGGAGGACTGTCCTTGACCTTTACAAATCACGGCCGCCATAAAACAGTAACTGCAATACCTAATTTATTAAGATTTACGCCCTTATATTTACTTTAATTCTTTATTTCCTCGGCATGTGTGAAACTCCATTTGCTTAAAAAAAACCTTAAAAATAACTGTTGTTAATTGTTGCGATAATCGTGTTCCGTTTTTGAGAAGAGTTGGTAATTGTGAAAAAGCTTGGGTTTTAAATGTCTGGTGTTGTATTTTTTGAAAATCGTTCCGTTTGCCTTTCAATTCTAAAAAAAGATGATTATTCTAACGCAAAAACATGTTTTTTTTTTCAAAGTATAAATTACTTGGAAACCTGTATGTTAATTAAAATACAATATGGTATTAAGTAAGTAACTTAATTATCCATCTTAATACAAATGCAAAAGTTTGTCTGTCTTTGAACCAATTTTAATAAAATTTGAAAAGCATATGGATTAAGATCCGAATTCAAACATAGGTTATTCTTTTTGATACCCCTAAAAGATTATTATGAGGTGAAAGTTTGTGGAAATCGTTACTATTCTACGCTGACGAAGTCGCGGGCAGAGAGTAATTTTTAATATATATTCCTACTAATGTAATATATTTTGTCTTTCTGTGGCAGATAGATTTAAAGAAGGCAATATATATTCCAACAAACACCAAATTTTAGTTCTATGTATTCTTTATTGTAAAGTTTATGCAATTTAAAATTCAACAGTTTATTCCTTCATTCGGGGTTGGTCGGTAGAGCTAGGCATGGTCGCTACCAACCCCATGCCCCTCGATCAACAAGACGGTCAAAATAAGAGCAAGAAATAGAAAATCGATCAAAACTTTTTTTTTCAACGAACAAAATGGTTTTGATTTCTACGTATTAAATGTGAATCTTCTGGTTTTGACTCATCCATGAACAATCTGTCTGAGTCTGAATCATAATTCTGTTGTACGTGTTAAACTAAAGAAGTGAGTATCCACAGGAACAAGACGCATTCTTTGTTAATAACAGATTCCCCGCGTCTCTGCACGCCATGTTGTTGCTAGATCGATTTTGATAAAATACCACTACTTATACCTTACTAGATGTTCCGGCGAACTTCATTCCTCCTGTTCAGTTTGTATGGAGAAACGTTTAAATATTGTTTTTCCCAGTTTCTTTACAGTCGAATGGGTTAAAAAGTATCCTATATCCTGGCGCTAAGCTGCCTCTCTATCAACTTTCAGCCACGTGGGTTTGGCCGTTCTTAAGTTATAAATAGTGAAACTAACACGACTTTTTTATGTAGGTATTGATCTGCAAATGTATGTAGCTAGTTCTTTATATGACTTCACTTTTCCCATGTTGTATTTTGAAGAATACAAGCCAACTTATTTCTTCCCATGCAGCTCGTAAGAGGTTGGAATAGGTTTTAACTAACACGGTGACCAAGTCGGAGATTGCGATCGTGTAGTTTACTACTAGCCTGAACTATTTCTTCCACCAAAATGTCCCACTACTACATTTGGTGTTTGCGAACAACGTGTATTTTTTAGTATTAGAAAGTCTGTCTTCCGTTTGTTTGTATGTTTGTAACCAACAAAAAATGAAACTTTAAAATCCATTTCACAATTCAATTACTTTCTTTTGTGTGTTTGTTTCGCGATCACTCGGCCAATTGTCAACTGATATTGATTGTCCATTTTTAGACATATAGATCATGATTCTGAGATAGTCCCGTTTCAATTTCATAATAATCGGGCTAGTGGTTTTTGAGTATAACTTAATAATATATAACTTGACCAAAAATTTGACGAGGTCGTCACCATAGCTGAAAAATTGTGTATTATTAGGTATAACTCAAAAAGTACTTGTAGGATGTCGATAAATTATATAAAAAAGTAACTGTGAAATCGCCACATAGTCCCTAATAAAATAAAGTCGCTCAGATTTACTGAACTAGTTATATTAAACTTCAAATTGGACAAAATACTATAAAAACATCACGCAATCTACACTAATTTTTAGAAGAAAAGAAAGTTCACCTCACTAATCACTTTTACTCAATCCTAAAGTACAGTAGACGTAGAAATCCATTATTTTCTAAAACTATTCACACTAACATAACTAACTAACAGTCATAAGCCCTTTATAATTTCATAAAAAGTTTGAAGTTTACTGAAGTTTCCTTGTTCACCTGGCCTTCCCAAGTTTAAGACCAGTTTGGGTCAAATTAAGACTTCAAAATGTAATCAATAGAAGCAAAAACTTTTAAGTATTTCGTAATTGGTACTTTAAATATTGATATCGGTAGTGAGAGATAACAAAAAGAATAGTATTTTTCATTCCTTAAAGGTCGGCAATGCACTTGTCATAATCCTGATGTTGCGGATGTCCGTAGGCGGAGGTGATCACTTTCCAGCAGGAGACCCACTTGCTCGTTTGTCTCCTCTTGTATAAAAAAAACGTCCTTTTATTTTCGATTGAAAAATTTCCGTTCCCTAGATGGTAAAAGACAACCGCGGCCTCTGGTGAAGTTGTAAACACCGCGAGGTTGGCAACACATTAGTCATTAAAAAAAGGCCTATACAAACCAAAGTTGTTATTCATGCAGATGATAACTGATAAGTGTAAGTATTTGGTTTGATTTGAATAGATAATTCCTCAAGTTGTAAATTAGTTTTTACCGTTTTATTGTCAGTGCTCGTATTTCTTATGTTCCGGTTTAGCGAAGGTCGAGAAATGAGTAATCTGTCAGAAAAAACTAGATACAATACCTCTATCACTAATGAGGTTTGATTTGACTAGATAATTCCTCAAGTTGTGTTAATTATATAGAGTGGTTAATCTTTTTACCGTTTTAATGTCAGTGCTCGTAATTCTCATGTTCCGGCTTAGCGAAGGTCGAGGAATGAGCGATCTATCAGAAAAAGCTCTAGATACCTCTATGACTAATAACTCATTTTTATTAACATCTTTGAGACAATAAGCATCGTGTATTGATTTATAACAATCATAAGAAAACCCTTTTTTACTTGTTTATTATTCTAAACCGTTAAAAAAGCTAACCTAACATTCACTACCGTATCTAACATTCACTATTCACCCTGCTCACACCTCAATATTAGTGGCATGATGTTTGGTTTTAAAAACTAAAAGTTTAGGTTATTTCCTTGTAGTATATGTTAGATTAATCCTTTAAAGCTAAGACCGATACTAACACAGTCGTTATCTAGAGGTATTGAGCCACTTCCCGGGAAACACACAAAAACCGACTTAGCTATGTGTTTAAGCAGCGGGAGAATTTCTTTGATATACTTGCTCAATTTAATATATTGCTATTTCAACTACACTTTCTACTATCGACTAATCAGTATTGATCCCATATCGCGTCATGCCTGAACGGATGGACCAATTTTACTAATTCTTTTTTTGTTGTATTAGTTATTTTTGATGACATTAACAGTTTTTTTTTTTGCTTCGGTATGTAATGACTCTGTCGCTTGCTGTTAGTTATTTTGTAAGTAATTTAAGTTCCTAGGTTATTCCGCAAGGGTAGTTAGTCACAGCTAGGTAGTAGATTGCTGTGTAGTAGCTCAGTCATTCGAGTAACACAGCGTTGTTAGTAGTAGCCTTCGTGGCGTCAATATTCGCCATTGACTTGTGCCGTGCTGAGGACTAAGGTAGCTGATTGATAGACTTGCACATGTGGGCTAAGATCCTGGTTCCACTAGCGATGTCACGGGCCGTATCTAGAGGCGACAGTTATCTCTTATAATGTAAAGGGGGAAAAATAACTTGTAACGAAAAGTTCACGCATAAAAATAGCCTGAACATATGAACTTAAACCTCTTATGACAATTTTAAGACTGCACTTTTTACCCGTGTTGGTCCGGGCTCCTCTGCAGAATAGATTATCTGCCTTCCTGCCAGGCAGCTTGTAAAAGGCGAGCATAGGCTTACCGTCACTAACACCGTGACATCTGACTAGGTGGTAGAGTTTCGCAGCAACTCACCCGGATTGGTACCACCGCCTTACCTATTCCTGCCGCCATAACGTCATGACGTGTTCCGGTTTGGAGGGTAAGGTATCCGGTAATTTCGCTTCTGCTCGATGCCTAAAATCCCGGCCTCAGGTTGGCAACGCACCATTACCACCTTTGTAGTCTCTAGGCGGCGTGAATTTCTTGTCATTAGGAAATCCGTCTGCTTGTTTACCGTCCAATATCATAAAAATAAACACTTCCACTCTATTATGGCAAGCTGTTGTGTGGCAACAGTCAAGTTTGGCAGAGTTTGGCAGGACTCTTATCACCTACTCTAACTGGCACGCTATATAATCTAACAATCTCTATCACTAGAAATTCCACTAGCAAAAAAATTACAAAACATTAAACTAAAAACAAATTCACGCTATACAAGCCTGTAAAGGTTTTTCGGAACTAAGAGTTAATCTCTTTGCTTCTTCGAATTTCAGCTTCCTCTAAATACCTTTTCGTTTTTACTTTTATGTTAACGTAAAACTAGGTTGTTTTAAAAGCTCCTATACGTGCTGAAAGATATAAGGGAAATAATCATGCCAAGGTTGTCTTAGTTATAGTCCAAGAGCTAACGAACTATTTCGTAATAATGTACATTTATTGTTTTTAACTATTTTGATCACCTCTGTGTTTAAGCGGTCCAGGTGTTGGACTTGACTTCATGAGGTTTTGGGTTCGATTTCTGGGTCGGGCAATAAAAAGAAAATGAGTTTTTTTAAATTTTCTAATAAAAAAATGTTGCCCGGGTTTGGATATGTGCCCGGTTGGCCATAGGCTTGCCACCTATCACATTGTGGGACTTGTCACTTGTGACTTCGGCTAGTCATGGGTGCCCTGGTTATGCCTCTGCCTACCTCTTCAGGGATATGGATGTGAAGATACTTTTTAACAATCTGTGACATACTTAGGTAATTTGCAAGTTTTTTATTGTTACATTATTTTTCCTTGCCACTTCGATATGTTGTCCGTGGCTTCAGTTGCGTATTACGGTAGGCCTTACGCGTATCATGGTAAGAAGATAAGCGATGTTTTTTTCTTTTTCAAATCAGACAAATCAAAAGCACAATCTTAAGTAATGGGCTATTTGAAACGCAGGCGCAATCACCAGCAAAGGCTAGTTTTGTACCTATCGACTAACCACAAGTACCATACATACGGTTAACGTGAGCAAAGTTATTTGATTGATTGATTTATTTACAAAAACTCTCCAGCCCTTGAACTATGTACAAAAGGGTTTTTGCCTTTATGCACCATAAAAGTTACAAGTGTATCCTTTGTTCGTGACCTACTGTTAGGGTTGTCACCTCTTTGGAGTAAAGACAAAGAAAATACTAGTTTTTTTCTCGATATTGCTTAGATCAGATCTATTTAACATTTGTCTGGAACAAAATTTTTCTTTTAATATTTTAGTATCTAGTTGACTAGCTGTTGCTCGCATAGAAACATTGTTTCAGGATGAAAACTATCCTTTTGTGCTTATCCTTGTTACCCTCCATGTGTGTGCCAAATTATATGAAAATCGGTTCACCAGTTTTCGTCGTCGTCGTCAAGGGCTGTAAAACAAACATGCAAACTTTCACATTTACAATTTTAATAGGATATATTGTCGGTATTTTCATTCAGTAGGTCATTTTGTTATTTAATTTAAATACATAATTTAATTAACTTTATTTGTGTAAATACGGTAAATACGTTATTTTTATGAAATTGAAAGGCAAACAAGCAAACGTATTTCCTGATGGTAAGAAATTTACTCCGCCTAGAGACACCAAAGGTGGTAATGGTGCGTTGCCAACCTGAGGCCGGAATCTTAGGCCTAGAAAAAAATTAAGTTACCGGATACCTTACCCTCCAAACCGGAACATGTCATGACGTTATGGTGGCATGAGTAGGTAAGGCGGTGGTACCAATCCAGGTGATTCGCTGCGAAACTCTCATCATCTCATCATTTTTCTTTTTTGTTTTCTAAGAGTCACATGAATAATTTCATCGTTATCAGCCGGAGGACGTCCACAGCTGGACATAGACCTCCCACAAAGAGCGCTACAAGTCACGTGAATAAATTTACGATTTTGTATTTTAAAATAGCAACCCTACTTACTACTCGCTTATTTGCCTCACTTCTCCGTCTAAAATAAATAAGGGCGGGTCGGCCCTGTATCCTGAGCTTTGGGCTACCCGACCCACGCCAGGCTACTCAGTGGTCACTAATGAGAGCAAACGATGAATAACCTTCACTAGCTGCTGCCTACGGTTACTAGCCAATCCCGCGTGGTTAAATAAATGTGGACCTACTGTGTACGTTTATATCAATATTATTTCCATGTTGCTGAATATCCACTTATATGTATAAGCAACTCTTAAACATACATCATAAGGTTGTTTTTTCTTTAACGACAATGAATATTATTGAAATAATATTGTTGTAAGAGCTTCTTGGGCCCTATTATTAACGCTTCAATAGGTATCAGGATTATTTCCATGTTGCTAAATGTCCACTTACAAAATCAGGAATAACTAGAGAAAAACCGCGCGAACATTGTCATGGGTATAACTAATGGACGCTAATTTTATAAACATACTAGCTTCCGCCCGCGACTCCATCCGCGCGGATGTCGGTCTTCGCGTGATAAAACTGAAAAATTTAGTTTTTTTTCTACTTATTTCGTCAGTATAAAAAGTATCCCATTTTATGCCCAGGAAAATAAGGTATTATTGTACCAAGTTTTATCGAAATCCAACCATTAGTTTTCACGTGATACCTGAACATACAGACTGACACACAGACAGACAATTTTTTTTTAATCACATACCTATTTGGGTTGGGTATCGATCCAGTACAGATACCCTTCTACAGATTTATTATATGTGCCTATAGATATAGATGGAACTTATTAAAAATGATGGCTTCTTTTACTCAGCCATAAAAACAACGTACTCAAGCGATAAATCAATTTACATGTAAAACTCTCAACTGGGATTAGCAGTGATTCCTAATAATCGTAATACCAATATTTAAAATATCACAAACAATTATGTCCCTTGACTCTTCGGCTATAAAGCCTAAAATCCCATGTACATATTGACCAGATGAATAACAATCTGAAGGAAGTAATATCATGCTTCCCATGTAATAAATTATGGAGGAAAAAATTATGAATGAGTGACGTCATTTAGACATGACATGGTGGTGTTCTGTTTCTGTGGCGTGTCAGTTTCAGGGTTACTACGTGGATGTATAGATACTGGAAGTGGCTATCGTGTTGCTATATAATTTACCAGCGGCCCACCCGTAGCACGTTTACAAGATATACATATGATCCTTCCTCTTAAAACGCTTTATTTAAAAAGTATCTTCACGCACATATCCCGGAAGACGTAGGCAGAGGCACAGCCAGGGCACCAACGACTATTCGAAGACCCTAAGTTCCACGCTTTATCTATTAAAAAAACCGCATCATTATCCGTTGCGTGGTTTAAAAGATTTGAGCATACAAAGTGACATCGGGACAGAGAAAGCGACTTTTTTTTACTATGTGGTGAAGTGTAAAAAACTAACTTCGATTTCAATAAGCTTACCCGGTTCCTATAGTCCGTAGACATAACCATTAGTAGTTTGCTTGAAAGTAACAAAGCGTTATTCATATTCCGAGTTAACTGTCAAGAACGAGCAGCCGTTGTAAGCAATCTTACTAATCGTACAAAGGTAGTACATTGTAACCTTGATCAAAACGACTCGTTTTTTTTTAACATGAACTGGGTATAAGTCATCTACGTACACAAAAAAATATGACTTTTCACGATTTCCCTGGGAGTCATTGAGACCATTTCGGAAGTGCGTTCTATCAAATACAAAAAGATTTTTTAAAATACGTTCCGAAATGATGGAACAGTCGATTAACATACATACTCGTAGATCAATATATTATAGGAAAACTATATATAACCTCAATCTTTTTTTGTAAGTCGTTAACAAAATATCTCTCGCTCGTTCGCTGTTTTTTTTATAATGTTAGTCGAAAACTTTAGGTGTTGATCCGTTTTCTTTTCCTTTTTGTTCAGGGTTTGTTGTATGAACATGAAGGTATACTAGTCTGAGGTCCCTATGTATAACAGACAATCTTCTACTCTACCTGCTAGTTCGTAAGAATCAAGCGTAAACTAACTAGACAACTAAAGATAGAGTGCTGTACAGCAATTAGCAATTTACCAGGATGGGGATCCACTGGCATATCTAATATTCCTACCGTCGTCATGACATTGTCATGTTGCGGTCAGAAGGATTAAGCTTGTATACGGTTTTGGCGTCATCGTGAATGAAGGTGGTGGTAATTTTCATTATTATTGAATTTCGTGTTTATATTGAGTGAAATTGGTTAATTTAGGTGGGAATTAGATTAAATATGTTCAGTAAAAGTGCACAATTGACATAAGTGTATTGTCTATTTCCTCGCTGCCGTCAAATCTCCTAGATGAGCTTGAGTAACGAAGCCTTCGCTTTACTCAAGACCCTGACCTGAAATGACTTTGTATATAGTGACTTATGACTGTATAAGAATTAACTAACTTGACATTGGCAAAGTAGTCGTGAAAAACGATCGAAAGCCACATTTATAAAAGAAGAAGCTTGTATATTCTCAGACGCAGAACAGCAACGCACCTATAACATCAGGAGTGTCGTGAAATAGTTCGTTGTCTTATCAAATAAAAAAAAACGTGAACCGTCACGGGACGCTTGGCAGATATGAAACATCGATATTATTTTGTAAAAGTAATTAGCAAAAAATAACAGATTTTGATAGAAACTAAATATGTCATAATGATAAATGTTACGATATGAGAGAATCGCACAGTCGATTGCGTATGGCGACGCGTCGCCACACCGTACACACTAGTGCATATAGACTTTATATTACATATATAGATCATCATATAACGTGGCATGCGTCGCCACGCTAGAAATCTGTTTTACGTGTGCCTATACGTATTTCAAAAATAGACAGTTGTTATTTCTGTTATTTCCAGAGCACATAGATCATTTTCCAGGAATATATATTGATGTTGTAGTTCATTGGCTGTAATATATTAGCCGCACCGAGTACGGAGTTTTATTACGGTCTATAGAAAACGTCATATTTCACGAAATTCAGTTAATCTCGTAAGTAATTGAGTGTTTTTGTTTTTGGAATAAATAAACGTCATTGATGTTGGTGTAGTCTATTGCATGCGTACATCTACTCTACCTTTCAAACCGAAACAAGGTTGTGGTGAACACTGACGTTATAGCGTTATAGTGGCAAAAATAGGTATGTCGAAAATACCAATTCGGAAACTAAAGGTTAAAATGACATATTCGTTTCCAATTTTCTATTTTCATAAAATCGAGAATCAAAAGTAACCCTTCTTTGGTTCTTTCTTCTGTTGAGATCTTTGTTCTATCTAAGGAAATTGAAATTTGGCAACATTCAGAATTCTGTTCTATCTGAAGAGTTATAAATAATTTTGATTTTTAATGTAGGGACCAACACGGATAGCTGCTGCGCTAATCAATCAAGGCCTACTAGTTTTGTTGCTAAGATATTTTTGTTAATTATTTAAAAAATAATAGCGGTTATCTGCTATTACATTAGCACTATAACTTAGATAGGCTATCAATATCCACCGATAGTCTAATATAAACTCCAGTCGTATCTAGCGCCCATAGATCAGTCTCCACGAATGTATATTTGTGTTGTAGTTCATTGGCTGCAGTACATTAGCCGTACGGTGTTTTATTACGATCTTATTTTAGAGCTCCTCACTATATCGGACATTTATGCGCTCTGTAATAACTGTGCTTGCGCCGGCGCACTGACTTCCTACTAATGGGTTCGAACTTTCCAAATATAATTCCCTATTTTCTATATCACATCTATTTAAATGTTAATAGAAGCCGGGATTGTCAAAAACTTTCGCGGAATTCGAAATATATTTAGGTATTCGATGTTGTAATTAATCATGTTTTCTACTTTGTGGTTTAGCGGTCTGGACTTGATTTTTTGAGGTCAGGCAAATAGAAAAAATAGGTGATATGTACTATCAATTTTCAAGCTTTCACGGAATTCGAAATAGGATGTAATTAATCATGTTTTCGTCTTTGTTTTTTAGTGGTCCGGACTTGATTTTTTGAGATCCTAGGTTCGATCCCCGTGTCTGGCAACTAGAAAAAATAGGTGATGTGTATTTTCTATTTTCTAAATAATTGCTCCGAATTTGATGTGTCCGGTTGGCGATAGGCTTGCTACTGATCACATTGTCGGACTTAGTGTGTTCGGCTAGTCATGTGTGACCTGGTTGTGCCTCTGCCTACCTCGGGGATAAGGGCGTGAAGATTGTTAGGGTGGAAGAAAAATATAGATGATTGGATTTCTATTTTTTGTAGTAGTGGTCCATCGCCTCAGTGGTCTAGCTGTCCGTTGTTGGACTTACCTTAATAGTATCCCAGGTTCACTTCTTGTTCGGAAAACAAGTAGAAAATGTGTTGTTTATATTTTCATAATAAAAATAACGTTGCTCCTCTGGATTGAATATGTGCCTGGTTGGCGATAGGTTTGCACCTATCATATTGTTGGACTTGTTTCGTCCTGGTCACTCTGGTTGTACCTCTGCCGACATCTTCGGGGATAGAGGCGTGAACAATTTTAGACATAATTATTAGATAAAAATAAAATACGAAGACGTTTATAATCTAGATATAAATATACAAATAAATCTAGATCCAACCAGTCGTTTTTAATCTAAATTATATAAGTATATTGGATCTAGATCAAAGTTTTATATGACCAATCAGAAAGCAACTAGTTTCATTCAAAGAAATAACATTCTTAACAGTTGAAAAGTTATCGTTACATAAAAAACCTAATGTAACAAATTGAAAATCTCGTCCTTTGTTGGAAATTAGCTTGTAAAAGGACGTATTTTGTGAGATTTGGGATGAAAGTTATTTGTTACTCTCATTACTCAAGTGGTCCAGATTAAAGAGCTTGTTAATTTAGTAGCAGTATAACTGCAAAAACCTAATTCGGTTTTAATAAGTTAGTCAATTAAGTATAGGTTCTAGGTACTTCCCTGGGAAACCAATGACAATAGGAACGCTTCGAAAATACACTCAAGTAAATCGGTTACAGTATAGCGCAAAAATCGATTAAAATACATGAAAAATAGCTATTTTTGATTCAAAGGATATGGAAAGATGAGTTAACTACCCCCCTGTCTACATACGTGATTAAAAAGATGTTTGTAATCGTCGTAGTAATGTTTTTCGTATTTTTTTAAGTATTTCTATGTATTTGTGTTTAATATTCATAAACTCTGGCACATATTCTTTCCGTGTTGGTCCAGGTCCGTAGTAGAATAGGCCATCTGCTTCTCTGTCAGGTAGCTCGTAAGAGGTGAGCAAAGGCTGATATAGGTAAAGACCCTTACCAACAAAGCCCCTGGTGGTTGAGTACAGCAACTTACCCGAGTAGGAATCCACCTTACCTATTCCTGCTACCATAACATCTCTTCATTTACTGGTTTGCAGGGTAGGGCAGCTCTTAGACTTGCACAATAGACCTTCCATCCCGGCTTCAGCTCATCGCGCACCTACAACATCTATGGTGTCTATAGACCAAGGTTGTCTCTTACCTTCAGGAGAGTCATGTACTGACCTCTCATATAACAAGAATTTCATAAAATTAATTTGTGTAATTTGTCCAAACATAAAAAAAATTCACGTCCATATCCCCGACGAGGCAGGCAGAGGCACAACCAGAGCATTCACGACTAGCCGAAGACACTAAGTCCCACAATGTGATAGGTAGCAAGCCTATCGCCAACCGGGAACTCATCCAATCCTGAGCAACGTTTTTTTTATTAGAAAATTGGAAATTCCACATTTTCTATTGGTTGCCCGACCCAAAAATCGAACTCGGTACTTCATGCAGTCAAGTCCAATACCGCTAGACCACAGGGGCGATAAAGTCCAAAGATATGCAAGTTAATAACCAAAATTATTACTAGTTTATGTGACGAAGTTTAAATGAAGTATTCGCAACATCCTGTATATTAGGCAATGGCCACGTCCGTCAACAGCCAATTGTCCAGCCGCCAGCTGATTGCGGCACGGCCTAATAATTAAGGCCGATACGCACGTTCCAATTGCCGCATCCGGATGTCATCCGGACTGTATGAAGTGCCTGGCATATTTCTGCGATAGGGATACTATTGACTGTTGAAATTTATATGAATACAAGCTGTAATGGTCCCACAGGAATATTTTTTCTGGATAAAAACTATCATATGTGTTAATCCAAGTTACCCTCTATGTTTGTGCTATGTGTGTGCTGTCTAGTTTCGTAAAAATCGGGTGAGCAGTTTTTGAAATAAAATGAAATAAAAATTATTTATTTGCAGAATATGTGTGTTAAAAAGTTGTTACAAAGATATTTAAGAATACAACATCTTCTAATACCACATTGTGGTGTGCAAATATTTGCATGAAGGAGTAAGAAATAAACAAACAAACTATTGAGTTATGGGTTTTATTAATAAGAACAAACGTTACTTTCAGCAATCAAACTATATTTTAAGAGAAAAACGTATCGACAAGAATACAGAGTTACAATAATAGACGGGAAGTCGGGAATAGACATTACACCAGTAGTGATGAGAATATTAGTACAAAAGCGACAGTGGCGCCAAGTTTAAATTTTCTAGTTTCTTTTACTAAGTCTAATACAAACGTATAGACTTTCGTATTTATAATATTAGTACACTATTATTTTTCTAGGGAATTCAATAAGACTTAGAATTTTACAACTGCTTGTCCAAATTCAAAGCACTTTGTCTCATGAAGTCATAACTCGCTCGCTATTGTCGTGTTTGGGTTTAGTGGGTAGAGTGGAAAGTAAAAAAGGAGGAGGACAGAGGCAAAGATCTCATCTTATGTTACTAAGGCACTGTAAGCTAAAGTCTAATTTTTACCAACTCCATAAAGAGGAGGATCTCATATCAACTACCTGTTTTTGTATATTTGTTATACGATTATTTGTCCAAAACATACCGATTTTGGCGATTAGTTTCTTAAAAGGCAGGTCTTTTCGTTATCATAAAAAATTAATTCGGTTAATACTTTTACATACATACATACATACATACATATCTCTACGCTAAGTGCCTTACGGGGGTAGGCAGAGAGTATCGAGTGTCGGACCTCTCGATCCTGACAAACCTGTCTGGCTTCCTTCAAATTCATTACCCTTTTCATACAAACCGCCGGTTTCGGAGACTCTTGACTCCGCCCTCGGATAATATCCGAGTGATCTGATCGTGGAATGCTAACCTTGGTCTCCCCGGTCATCCATCTACATTCGAATTGTATATCTGCTTTGTCAATCTTTCATCTGTCATTCTTTCTACAAGACCGAACCAGCGGAGCATGCTCTTTCGCATTTTAACACCAACACTTTCTTTCAATCCCACTCTTTCTCGGACCTCACTGTTACGAATGCAGTCAGCGAGCGTTACACCACAGGCTGTCCTTAGCTCTCTTATTTCGACCGCATTTATCCTACTTTCATGCTTTTCTGACATACTCAACTTTCGCTTCCATACAATAACGTTGGGATAAGCACAGAATTATGCAAAGCGAGTCTAGCTTTCCGACTCAAAACCTCGCTTTGAATTAGTAATATTCTCTGTTACTTGATACATTTATTGCTGTACCACAATAAATTTCAAGTTTGATTCTAGCATATTACAAATGCGATAATCCATACAAATATTGATATATATTTCAATTGAGAGAGTGCACAAAGTGTATAAGATATGAGCCACAAAGCACTCTGTGTATTAGAGAAACACGAGTTCTTTGTTCTTTATCACAATCGTTGCCAAGATTATGTGAACATTCCGTTTGCTTAGGAAATTACGTCTCTTTAGCGAAATGTTGTTATTCTGAGGCAGAATCGTTGAAGTGTTCGTAAATATCGCCAAATTTACCATTTGTGTGCAATATGTGCTCAAGCTGGCAACATCAGCTTTATGATATTAGTGATTTACTGGGTTTTGGACAAGTCATTTGGATTAGTAGTTTTTTATTATGAACGTCAAATGAACTTCGTAATATTAAGATATAAACATCGCTTATAGACACAGGGGCTTGAATGCTAACTCATACTTATTGCGTAAGTTTAACGGCTATCCTCTGGAAGACGACAATGTTAAGCACTAAGGTAATTGTTCCAAGAAACAAAAAGACAAGACTAAGCCAGGTGAATCGTAACAGGATTCTACCACTTTGCTTATGGTGCAGTTCAAATGTCTGTTCCAATTGGGGATGGCTGACGATGGTTCTTCAGGGTAGATTGTCATATAGGGTCCAGGCTTATAAAATAATTTGTAGAAAGGAAAGAGATTCGACGCGGAAGAAAGCGAAGACTTAGCAACGCCTCGTGTATTCTCAAAACCCTCGGTGCTTAAAGTCAAGAAGGATGGAAGGCTCATGGAAGGTGGTGGATTGTCCTGTGTTCTGTTGAATAAATATTAGATTTTTGTAAAATAACAATGGCTTCTAATAACGGTTAATGGGGTAGTCAATCCCTACTAAAATAATCATTAGGAGAGTTTTAATCTTAACACTTAGACTGTGACCTCCACATAGTCTGACTGGTATTTATAAAATATCGTATATTTGATGTCAGCCAAAGCCACAAAAGCCAATGTTACAGAGATCTAGTTTCCATATTATCTCTTGGGACGGAAAACATTTAATAATGGCTTTTTTTGCCTTTCTACAAAAAGACACGAATACAAATAAAAAAAAATATCCTTTTAGGCAGGTAGTAAGCATGCAACACTAGATATGGACTTTTGGAGCCATCGCCAGAAAAGATGGTGGTAGTTTTTTCGTAATTATTCAATTTCGTGTCTATTGAGTAAAATTGTCAAATTTGGTGGCATTTTGTACAATTTTGTTCAGTGAAAGTACACTATTGAATAATAATGAAGAAATTAGTGTATATGTATTTTCTAGTTGCCACCAAATCTCATAAAATGAGCTTGAGTAATGAGGCTTTACTCAAGACCCTGACATGACTTTCTTTGTCGAGTTATGGCTAATTTTAAATAATATAATGTACTCTCTGTCTACTCCGTCCGTAAGGCACTTGACGTGAAGATATGTGTGTATGTTGAATAATTTGAACCCGATTTGGAAAAATCGGGTAACTTGATACGAATTTCAACTTGACTAATAGTTAATGTTAACGCTAGTGTAAAAAACTAATGAAATAAAGAAAAGGCTCTAGATGATGGTGGTGCATAGACACTATAGATGCTATAGTATATACTCTGAATAAGAGTAGCCCGAAGGGTAGAATAACCAAGTAGACTTGTACACGCAGTAGACTTGCTGAAGCACGGGACACGGCAAGGCATGTACTGGAGTAGTAGTGACAGGGATGGGTAAGCCGGGGATGTCAATCCGGGTAAACTGCTGCACAGAAATTTACCACCTTTTTACAACTGACTTCACTGATAGAATGGCCAACCACCAATGGTAGATGGGGTCGTCACATACCAACAAATTCTTGATCCGTCATTATAGCTAATTTTTAACGTTTCAAAGAATCTCATTTGTGGTGTTATCAGAATAGACGAGAAAGTGAAGTGAGAAGAATCATTTCTAAGGGAAAAACAAAGATTAAATCGCGAAGCCCGAATGTAGGGTAGTAGCAAATATATTTGGCTTTTCAGTAATATGTAAACTAGATCCCCGTGTAACCGGCTTTGGGGGTTTATCTCACAACGAGAGGGATCAAATAAAATAACAATATATAGTTCGCGAACAAGACATGAATTTTCTCCACTGCTGACTTTAGATTAGGTCTCTATTAGGCTATTTTATGATACACATGTCGAATGACTTTATAGTGGAATTTCTTAATAGAAAAGTGGTAACTGCGCAAGTATATGTTTGTTTTGACGATAGTGTAGATCTGAAGAGAGGTGTAAAAGGCAAACAAAAAAAATGAAAAGGCAAAAAATCCCGTAAAGATTACGTCGCCTATACTAAAAAAAATGAACAGGGCATGAATTTTTCCCATTGCTGAGTTTAGATTAGGTCTCTATTAGGCTTTTTTATAATACACATATCGAATTGCTTTTTATTGAAATGTCTTCAATAGAAAAGGGGTGACTACGCGTAAATGTTTGCACCTGTTGACTTTGACCATAGTGTAGATCTGAAGGGATATATAGAAGGCAAACAAGGAGACGAGATCCCGTAAAGATTACGTCGCCTATACTTTTTCCCCTTTTCTCGGTGTTGGAGCGGGGTTCCTTTACAGAATAGACCATCTGCCTTCCTGCCAGGCAGCTCGTAAAAGGCGAGCACATGCTTACCATCACTAACACCGTGACATCTGACTAGGTGGTAGAGTTTCGCAGCGACTCACCCGGATTGGTACCACCGCCTTACCTATTCCTGCCGCTAAACCATCATGACGTGTTCCGGTTTGGAGGGTAAAGTAGCCAGTAAACTTACTTTTGTTCAAGGCCTAACATCCCGCCCTCAGGTTGGCAGCGCACTATTACCACCTTTGGTGTCTCTAGGCGGCATGAATTTCTTTCCATCAGGAAATCCGTCTGCTTGTTTGCCTTTCAAGAAAAAAAACTTTAGTAAACTTTATGCCAACTACTGATGTGTCGTTATCGTCTACGTTTATGGAACCATTACAAGAACAAGTCGTGTACCTTCGGTAAACTTTCGGATGCTCTACTAGAGCCCTTTCGTACCCTTGAATTGAAAGGTACAAAGTACGGATGAACGATTTTACGTACGGAAAAAGAACGGATCGTACCCGTGACGTGACAGTTTTTTAATTTGTAGTAAAACAGTGACATGCTCTGCAACAGAGACATCCTGATAAATACTGATCAAATATATTTTTAAACACTGTATGTCCAAAGCGTATAACGTACATATGGGGATTATAAGTTATAACTGTTCGTATTTTATGATATTGGAAGGCAAACAAGCAGACGGATTTCCCGATGGTAAGAAATTCACGCCGCCTAAAGACACCAAAGATGGTAACGATGCGTTGCCAACCTGAGGCCGGGAAGTTAGCAATGAAATCCGAAATGGAACATGTCAACGGCAAGTACTGACGTTATGGCTTCAGGAATAGGTAATGTGCTGGTACAAATCCGGGCGAGTCGCTGCGAAAGTCAACCTAGTCAGATTTCACGGTGTTAGTGACAGTAAGCCTGTGCTCGCCTTTTACAAGCTGCCTGACAGAAAGGCAGATAGATGGTCTATTCTGCAAAGGCGCTCGAACCAAAATGGGGAAACCCGTGTGTTAGATTATGAAATAATTTGCAATAAAAGTGCCCACATGTCACTCACATTCTGAAACTAAAAAAAAAAATATTTTTATGGAAAATCTCTGTACGGATGATTCTTATAGTATTCGTGTAGAAAATGGTATTAATATTTGGCGGTTTTCTTTATTTCAATTAAATAAAATGTTCATAGAAAATTCTTCAAATGCCTTGTTACTTGATGTTAGCAAAATGTCGCGATTTTTACTAATTCAATTACTTATGTTTTCTTGTATACCGTATGAAAGAAGTAACATTTGAGTGTACGATCTCAATTATTATATGGCTTCGAAAAAGATATATAGATTTACCTCAGAAGATCCTCCCACTACTTCGCTATATGTCGGTTAGAAGTAGTAAGAGTTGGAAGGGTAACTTCTTTAGTACGCACAAGTTTTGTCACTACACGGTATAAAAAAGTCACTTTTTGCTGTCTGTCACTATTTTTGCTTAGATCTTTAAAACTACGCAACGGCTTTAATTGCGTTAGTTATAAAAAAACGCCTTTGTGGTCTAGCGGTCCAGGTGTTGGACTTGATTACATGAGGTCCCGGGTTTGATTCCCGGGTCGGGCAACAAAAAGAAATTTTGGTTTTTCCAATATTCTAATAAAAAATATATGCTACCCGGGATTTAATATGTGCCCGGTTGACGATAGGCTTGCCACCTGTCACATTGTGTGACTAAGTGTCTTCGGCTAGTCGTGGGTGCCCTGACTGTGCCTCTGCCTACCTTGCTTTGGGAATATGAGCGTGAAGATACTCACTTGTAATACTTGTAACACTCTATGATTCATAGGAAAGTTTTATGTGTAATGACAGAAGTTTGTCCGTGCGAAGCTGGACGAGCTGCTAGTTTATTATAAAGTGCTTAGATACTCATTCCTAGAATGTTGATAAAGCATTTGTGATACACCTGCTGTTGCAAATGTCCTTGCGTCGGTGTAACTTTACATACTTCACCAGGTCACCCACTTGCCCATTTGTGTCTTATTTTGTATACTATGAGTATATGACACTATTTTAATTTTAAATATTAACATAAATAACATTTACTTGGACAGTAAGTTTTATATTAAAAATGCGAATATCTTTTGGCCTATCTTTGCTATTCTACGCGTCTTTTACACTTTCACGGATAAACCGCTCGACTGAATTTGATGAAACTTGATTTGTATATAGTCAAAAAGATCAAACAAAAAAAATTCAAAACCAGCCTTTAAGGACTATAATGGGTGTGAAAGTTTGTATGAAAATTGAAGTTAAGTAAATCTGATGTCTGGATTGACTATCCATATACATCTGGATTGACATACGCTGTCCAAGTCATGGGTAAATTACAACATAGCATAAAACTAAAGTCGCTCCCTATGTCCCTTTTGTATGCTTGAATCTTTAAAACTACGCAACGGATTTTAATGCGGTTTTTTAATAGATCAAATGATCGAAGAGGAAGGTTTATAGGTATGTATATTTCATAACCGTGCGAAGCCGGGGCGGGCCGCTTGTACTAAATAAATTAAGGCAGACACACGGACAATAGACAGACGGATTTCCTGATAGTAAGAAATCACGCCGCCTAGAGACAACAAAGGTGATAATGGTGCGTTATCAACCTGAGGCATGTTAGCCCTCGAGCAAAAGTAAGTTTTCCGGCTACCTCATCCTCCGAACCTGAACACGTCAACGGGAAGCACTGCATTATGCCAGCAGGAATAGATAAGGCGGTGGTATCAATCCGGGCGAGTTGCTGCGAAACTTTACCACATAGTCAAAGTCATGGTGTTAGTGAAGGTAAGCCTATCCTCGCCTTTTACGAGCTGTCTGGCAGGAAGGCAGATGGTCTATTCTGCCCGGACCAACTCAGGGAATTTTATTATTTAAATAAAACACATTTTTCGTCACAGATTATTGGCAAAAGTAATCAATAGTTCTTACTTTGTAAACGAAGCTTTAGTTTGTAAGTTAAGTTTTTTTTAGTTAATACATATAGAGTCACGCCATGTCTCTTGCGGAATCAGTCATAAATTAAAAAAAGTTAGTGGTCCGGCGTCGGACCTGACTTCTTGAGGTCAAGGGTTCGAGTCCCGGGTCGGGCGGACAACTTAAAAACTGGAAAATTTGTATTTTCAATTTATTAATCACAAGCGTATAATTTACTTACTTTGAGGTTAGATGAAGGTGTGTAATTTTTCAATAGATAATTTTTTGTTCGATTGGATTCGGTTCCCGGGTCGGGCTAAAAAATTAGAAATCGTGTATTTATTCAATTTTCTAATAAAAATAACGCTGCTGGTATTGGATATATTATGCCCGGTTGGCGATAGGCTTGCCACCTATCACATTATGGGATTTAGTGTCTTCGGGTAGTCATGGGTGCTCTGATTGTGGTTCTACCTGCCTGAAAGCGGTTATTCTTTCCTTAAATGTGACTACTGTAGTCAGGTAGAAGAGTTTTTCAACCCGACCAGATTACTCAAAAAAAAAATGTGTGTGATACTATATATTATATTATATACTGATAGGTAATGCCATGACCTATACCTAGTTGTTATTGTCTTTAATAGTCTAATAGCAAAGAACCTCAGTCTAACCCTCGTTCACCGCAACCTGATTGTAACATAATCCCCGTGTCAATATTACCATACCGTATACAGCTAGTACTAATTGAATATCTTATTTATAGACACAGACTTATGTACTCCAAGGTTTAAGTTGACATTATATTCTTTACTAGCGGCCCACTCCGGCTTCGAACGGGTATTAAATATAGTATATACATATAAACCTTCCTCTTCAATCACTTTATCTATTTAAAAAAACCGCATCAAAATCCGTTCCGCAGTTTTAAATATTCAAGCATGCAGGACACCGGACAGAGGAAGCGACTTTGTTTTATACAATGTAGTGATTTCCTTGTCATACAGAGTACATATACAGACTCTGCAATCAAGACTACTAGTTTTGATTCGAGAAGATTGTGGTGGTAAAAAAAATGTTTATTTTTACCACCACAATCTTCTCGATACAAGACGATATGTGTCAGAGTCACTGTATTAGTGATAGACAAACAAATGCTTGTTTCTTACCGCGGGAGTGGTTGGAAAGCATTTTTCAAAATCGGGAACCAGCTACCGTATTTAAAATTTGCTTTTTCAGTATCACCGCTTATGATTCGCCGGATCTTCTCAGTGTGTTGCCACGTTTCGATCCGGTTGTAGATTTTCATATATAGACGCGTCACAAGTGCCTTTTGTATGGTCCATATAAATTAACGATTTTCTAATTATATGTTTTTTTTGTTTTGGGTACTGCTCAGCTGATGACGCTGAGCGATGAGTTGGATCGTCTGAAAAAAGGAAAATTGTGGAGATTTTAAATAGGTAAGTGAGTAATATTGTTTGAAAAGAACTAACTAACTAAGAAAAGAAAAGACTGTGAGTTTGACATTCAAAACTTTCTAATCCCTTAAGGGACTTGGCGTGAAGATATATATAAATGTATGTATGTAGATTATGTCCGACTCATACATATTTAATGTATATTAATCGATTTCTTTATCATTTCTGAACCGATTTTATTTGGAAAACCGTACTTCCGAGGTAATCCTATTGTCACCAAGTTTGGATTTGATTATAGAATCCCACGGGGATCGAGGAGAATACTTAATTTTTGTGTACATAGAGTAACGTATTGAAGTTGTAGTTTCACTTCGATTTAGATATCAGTTTTTCTGCTTTAAATAATTGGAATACTATGCCCATATAACCCAATATGACCAGGGGGCTGATTCTGTATATATTTAGTAATGATCACTGGGTAGAGTGTACATGTAATAGCTGCCAAATGACGTGTTTTATTTATACTTAGATTTTTTTACAGTATCAAAAAATACATTGTTTTATTAAAATTAACTCTGTTTTGAGTGTAATACTATTTTACAGCCTGTTAGTGACACGACCACTTAACTCATGCCCAAATTCCCTTAATTAGAGTGAAATAATTTTATTTACAATAATAAATAACTTCTAAAATACTAAAATACTACTAATAAACGTCTTCATAAAAATTGACATTTTTAATAAATATTATCATGTATGTAAACCTTATCATGTTCACAAACGTTGTTATGTTTATGAGCCACATGTCTAAACGTTGTCATGTTCATAAACATTGTCATGTTCATAAACATTATCATGTTCACGAACGCTGTAATGTTTAAGAACCATGTGTCTAAACGTTGTCATGTTCGTAAACATTATCATGTTCATAAAAATTGTCATGTTCATAAAAATCGTCATGTTCATAAAAATTGTCATGTTCATAAACATTGTCATGTTCATAAACGTTGTCGTGTACACAAATATTATCGTATTCATTATCATGTATGTAAACGTTATAATGTTCACAAAAGTTGTTATGTTTATGGTTCATGTGTGTAAAAGTTGTCATGTTCATAAATTTTATCATGTTCATAAACGTTATATATACACAAACGTTTTAGTTACAATATGAATGAGATTTCAGAGCTGTAATTAGAAATCCGCAATGAAATAACTTTGAATGTATTCTGTGGTGATTGTGGAAGCCAAAGTTATATTTTACAAACTCCACAACTTCATTCCAATTGGCAAACTGTTTAAGCTGAATGTATGATATTCAGGAAATTTTGCAAATGATACAATCCGTTATCATTATAATCGGCGATATAATAATAATAATAATAGGCTGCAGGATTAATATTCCACCAGTGCAGTCAGCTATTACTAGATGCAGTGTAGCTGCTCACAAGAGTGAGTAACTCCGCCTTAAAAATATTGCCGAAACGTCTATGCTATTTATTGTCGTGTTCCTATCTGGAAGTATGTGTAACCAGGAGACTTGTCTAGGATCTTAAATATGAGATGGTGACGCACCAGTTGGATGCGACTGCATGTTGCCATCGCTACTTTATAATATTAAATGTAAAAAAGTGTTGGGCTGTTTTTTTATGAAATTAGGAGTAGATGTCCTGGTATTGTAAGAAGTACACATAACCTTTAATCAACCAAAGCTATTAAAGTTTGCTAAATTCTTTGCATTCGTTTAAAAACTACCCTATCCTATAAACTGGAACACGAAAGTTTGACGCTCTGGTCAGTAAAATAAGGCGGTGGTTTTTATCCTTTTAAGTCGCTACGGGACTCTTCCTCCTAACCTAACGTGGAGATGGTATCTTCACTCCTACAAACAAACTCCTTCAAACATCGCTACTCCAAGATCAAACCAAACATAGCCTACCCATAGAATACCCAGGAATAGCCAACCCGTCTATTTTTATAAACTAGCAACTCCATTTTCTAAAAATCATCCCTAGGAATTTATAAAATTACTGGATTATAATAACATTGATAATAAATTTCCATGCAATATGGTTATCGATTGTCAACGCAGAAAAATCTTGTAGCTCCAAGTTCTAGAATAGTTTTAGTCATGTCGGAAACCGGACACTAAATTACTGATTAATTAAACTACATAGTCATATTTTAGTCATGACTACTTATAGTAGTACTATTTAAATT
Source organism: Calephelis nemesis (assembly GCA_002245505.1). Taxonomy (NCBI): domain Eukaryota; kingdom Metazoa; phylum Arthropoda; class Insecta; order Lepidoptera; family Riodinidae; genus Calephelis; species Calephelis nemesis. The sequence continues at coordinate 106,520 of NJDD01004658.1, read as the reverse complement.
ATGCTTTTTTTTTAAATATCATTGGCTTCGGCTATATTCGTCAAGCTTTGGAAATCCGAATGTAATATAAAGTTATCTTTATAGAGTTTCTATTACATAATTAATCATTTTAGCTTAAATTTAGATCAGGTCAGCCAATTTTAAAATAAAAGTATAAAGTGTAAAAAGAGTTAAAAGTGTTAAGCCAAAGCGTATAATTTAAGTAGTAGTATTATAAGTAGCTACGTAGCGTAAACAACTTAATATTAAATTACAGATTAATTAAACTATTGTATAACTCATATTGCTTCCTGTTTCTAATATATTTTTCATTAAAATGTCTAATAGTTTGAGTTGGTTAAAGAAATAGCATAATTGTTATTGGAATAAATCTATAGTCTGAAAAAATTCAACGTAAACTATCGTAATTAACCTTGAGCAAAAGATGTACGAGGCATTCATTTGTAAGAGTCTTTAAACTTGCTTATGCTGAACGTATAAATGGACGCGTACCTTAACAAAACCAAAACTTCCATATTCAACAACAGCTTTAAACTCAGACATCACGTTCCCATTTTAACTCCCAGAAGCAGGGATTCCCAAAGTATGCGTCAACTTCCCACGGAGTAAAGATATTATAGGTGTCTAGATAGAATACGGGCACGTTATTTTACGAAGTAGAATTTAATATGTTTAAAATTTTATATATATTTTTGGAAATTTAATTTTCATTTTGTTTCTGAAATATTGTTTCGATTGATTTTCTTTGAGAAAGAAGAAAAATTTACCTTTTTTGGTTTTTTATTCTTGAAAGCAAGCAAACTTACTTTTTGCTAAGAAAAACCATGTGTATAACCATAAATATACAGTTTTACAATAAACTTTTCAATGAAGAAATTTGTTCAATATAAATTAAATGAAAAGGTAATTAAATTAAATGAATATTTAGCTGATAAGGCCGCTTGGGATTAATTTGATCTTCATGTCAATTATACCTATTGCTCATTACGTTATTTATTGTATACATATTTTAAAATAAGAAAAAAAAAGAGCTAAGTTCTCTGATTTTCTTGTCGGATCTTTTCAGTGTGAGGCCGCGTTCCGATCCGGTGGTAGATTTATTGTTATGTAGACGCTTCACAAGTCTTGCGTAAAAAAAATGATTGAGAACCTCTGCCTCAGGACAAACTTTCTATAGAAGCCGCTGATTGGCTTAAAACTTGTTACACTTTCATTAGCTTTTGCAATTAGTTTAACTTTTGAGTAACCTTATTAGATATTTATACCATATCGGAAATGTTTGGATACTCCTGACTAATTTTGGTATTGTAATGTGACATATTTTACCCGACTAAAGAAGGGTAGCGTTTTTTATCTTTTTGTGGAAATCTATCTTTATATATATTATTCTTGTGTTCGTGTGTTTGTCACTGAACTCCTTCTAGACGACTGGACCGATGTCGATGAAACTTTGTATGTCTTCTAGGGAATTTGAGAATGGTTCAGATTCACAATTTGGTCTCCTGGAAAATGGTTTTTAATTATTTTTTTAATAAAAAGTATTTGTTGATTTTGGAATGTTTCTTATTGTATCCGACAGACTGCGCTACTATCGAAGCATTAATGTCAAGCGATACGAAGTTTGCTGGGTCAGCTAGTATGCCTATAAATCGAGGAAATTTTGTTGGAATTATTTCAGTAATTAAGTCTCGAAATCGTGTTTGTCAAGTTTAGTGCAAAACGGATTTTTCTTAATATTACGCTGAAAATGATAATTTTTACAGTCACTTTCTCTAGATAGTTTTCAAATTGACATTACCTGACCCAGGAATATCAACTATTATTTTTATATCCTTATCCTTTTATTAAATAAATTCTGACCAGAATTTACGTTGAGTGAATTCCCTGTCTGCTATCGAAGAAAATAAAAGTGAATTTCCAATATTATGAGGGTAGATATAAAATTAAATTTTATGTCCTGTTGTCCGTGTTCCACGAGTAGAAGCGTGGTGAACTCGTTACCGTCTCGACCCCGGTCGCGGTGTAGACACCCTATTGCTGATAGCATTATGCAAATGCATGTCACCCTATATGTTGAAGTTAAAGTGAAAAATTCGTATTTATATTGAATTCCGTTATTTTTAAATTTTCCTTGCAAAATACACTGTATATGAAAAGCAGGGGTTTTAAAACTTTTGATAAGAACGAGCCGCGCTTAGAATATTACTAAAAACTATCTTCACGCCCATATCTCCGAAATGTTAGGCAGAGGTACAACCAGGTTGTTAGAATATTACTAATACTATTTACCCTTGTTAAATATAAAGAAACGAACAACTAATGATAAGCTTCACTTTAATTAATTGCCAGTTATCGACCGACGGACCCAGTCATCTCATCATGGACCTCTGTATGGACCCCACTTTGAGAAACCCTGGTATAAAGTGACATATATACATGCCGTTTCTAATGAACTCGTTCGTCAGTTCAGTTTTGTAACATTTTCTCAAAATTAAAAATATTTGGTTTCGTAACTATATTACGACGTGGTAATGATAGTTGTGACACCAGGCTGAAATTAATTTTAGACGAATTCCAATACTCAAAATGTACCTGAAATACAGACTTTTTATTGTTCTAAATTTTTTCTGCAATATCCGAATATGTTGCTCCGTACTTTATTTACTAACATACATGGTCGAAAGCATGTTCAACAGCTATATTATAGATATTTTTATGTGATGTACATTTAGATGTCGGCATTTCCGGGTCTGGGTGTTTATTACATTTATTCTGGTATCTATTTAAGTATTTCTATGTATTAGTATCGTTGACTAACACCCATAACACAAGCATATAATTTGCTTACTTTGGGGTTAGATTCAATTTGTGTAAGTTGTCCAGTAATGTTTACTTATTTATTTATTTATTTTTATTTTAGCACTTGCCCTGTGCATATGTTACATTTATATTACGTGATGACAAAACTTTGGACCCCTTTTTACGAAAATTGCGCAGACACAGGAGCATAAAATTTGGCACACATATAGTTTATGTGTAGGAGACGCTAATATTTTTCAATAATAGTGCTCATAAAGCACATTAAATCAATAAATAAAACATTATCCACACTACCTTGCATTTGACACACACTAACAAATATTATATTGATGATATCGATAAAAGATCACAGATGGCGCACCAAAAAGTTTGAAAACAAAGTAGTTGCTCTTAATGAATGAAGATGGCGTTCTTATCAACAAGATATTGAAAATTATTATGGTCGAATTTCAACCAAAGGGCGACCATTAGTTTCTATAAATTTTATAGAAAGAAAACCTATCCTCGTGAATGAATGAGAAAGGAATTAAAAATTTCTTTTTCTCGGTAGCTCCAATGGTTAGAACATTCGCCGGCCTAAGACGAAAGGTTACAGGTTCAAATCTTGTATGGAGCGAATTTTTTTCTTTCTTTAAAATGCTATATCGTAGAAGCAAATGCTTGGTCTGCGTGTCGGAGACTTTTATATGACTAAATATACGTATATTTTATGCTATTAAATTTTGAATCTCTCATAAAATACAGCGAAAATTGAAAAACATGAAATTCAATATCTGAAGAATCTGCTGCGGAATGTGTTGACTGTTATTACATGGAGCTTGCATTTGTACGGGACTATCTGAGGTATAGGATTTCTATACGTCTCTCAGTTCGAGATTGTAGATGGTTCTCCTTTGTTAACCGACTTCAAAAAGGAGGTTATCAATTTGAGTGCTTGTTTTTATGTACGTTACACAATTACTTGGCAAATAACGAACAGTTTTTCGTTTTTGGAAAGTTATAAAAAATAAGCTATGAAATGGTCAAATATACACAGTAAGTAGTGATGTAACGAATGTCATTTTTAAACATTCGCGAACGCAAATGCGAATATCTGTTACCGACATTTGCGAATGCGAATGTGAATGCAAATATTCGGTTTTTGTTCCCAAATTTGGCACCAATTGTCTATAGCTTGGTAACCGTTTCAACGGGAACGTTTCATTTGATACGAATGAACTCATCCGACCGAAGTGTCATTCCGCTCGCACCGGTCTTTTCACAGGTGAATTTTGAAGTTAGAGTGTGATTAGCGTATAATAATAAAAATGATAATTTGTATTTCTTTGTTTACTTACATTGCATTATATGTTTTGTCTCATGAGTTCCAAAGAAAATTTGATTGTTAGGCTTCATTACCCGAAACAAAAGTAATAAGTGTAAATAAATAATACTTACTTTTTCTTGTATTAAAAACATAAAAAATGAATGCATTTAGTTTTCAACCTACTATTATCTTCAACTTGATTTTTTCTGATTTTCATATTCGCAAAACATTCGCATAAACTTTGCGAATGCGAATATGCCAAAAAATGCAAATATCCGCGAATGCGAATATTCAACAAATTCACTGGTTCCAAACTGATCATTATCCAACTAGTGGTCATTAGTGTTATCCTTAATAATATGTAAGGTTTTTTGTACTTTGACGATATAGTGACACGAAATTTACATGGTTTAATCTTAGAATCATTAGCTGCCTTTAAAACAATGATCAAATACCAACTTGGTCAAAATTTGATATTTTATTGTAATTTGTGACATAAACATCTAATTTGCTATTTTTGGGACTATGTTCAATTTGGGCTGTATTGTTTTCGGGGATGTTAATTAAATATCCTAGTTGTACGTAATGCAGGAATGTCGGGTCAGCTATAGTAGTGGCACGCTACGACGGCCGGTTTCACACATTACGATAGTGTTGTGTTTGTCGTGAAATGAAAAATAAAACCATAAATCGAATTTATATGCTTTTGTGCTTGTAACCAGTAATCTAATTAATTGCTCATCAAAAAGTTTTAATTAAAAGTAAATAAAAATGTCTACTTATTACAAAATATAAAAGTCAAACCGACTGTCTTAGCATGCCGCTACTTTAGTGTACAATATTTATGTATTGTCCGTTATATATTCTGCGATCGGAAGTAGGGCGGGTTCATTATGATGCTGACCTCAGAGTCGCGTTGCAGAAACCCTATATCCAAGATATCACCGAACAAATGTTGCACTTTGTGAGATAACAGTCAAGGTGACATATTCTGGAGCACGGAAATTTTCCGTGCAGCATAGGTATTGAATTTCCTATTCCATATTTTTCAATTTGCGGCTTCTGTATTCTATTTTATATATTCTGTATTCTATTTTAAATATTCTGTATTTTTTAACAAGATTTTATTATATTGCCTCATGGCGCATAATAAATGCAGGCATTTTTGTATCAAATCGCTAAGGGCCTATTAATATTACTGACACGATATTTTTTGTTTGCATGATTCGATTTTACATGAAAATTACATACTACAAATTTGAAAATAAAATTATTCGGCAGTTTAAAAATCCTATTTTTATCCTAACCCTAAAATCCTCAAAAGTAAAGTCTTTAATACAATACTAATAGGTGATATTTTGTGACCCTATTAGATACCAGTTTCGAAATATTGCGAATAAGTAGGGCACAAAAGCAGTATTTCTTTTAAATTGGGTTGGCTTAGGAGTATGATTTATGCAAAGCTCTAAGGAATTTGAGTATTTGACATTAATTTGAACCACGTATTCCTGAGAAAATGGGCATTGACTGATAGACAACAAAGTGATCCTATAGTGTTTCCGATTCTTTCGAGCTCTTTTCGAGGTACGAAGTCCCTATAAATGAAAAAAAGACAGGACGTTCAACATTGGCGATGTCTCCATGTCACGACAACCGCCAACGTCATTACCGTCGCCAACAAGCCATTAGGTTGACAACGCCCCCTTGTAATTTTCCGTCTGGGAATGCGTTTTTAACGTGAATGAAAGTAAGTAAGTAAGTTTTTTCCGAAAGTAAGTGAAACAAAAGCTCTCTTCACGTCCATGTCCTCGAAAAGAGATATAGGCGCTACTAGGGCGCCCACTATAAATAATAGCAATATAAATATTTTGTTCCACATCATGCAAAGGGTTCTACTTGTTACTCGACTAGCCGAATACACTACCAGGGCACCCACGACTAGCCGAATATACTAAGTCCCACAGTGCAATAGGTGGCAAGTCTATCGCCAACCGGTCATATATCCAATCCCGGGCAAAGTTATTTTATTAGAAAACCAGCCGACTCGTCCAACTTTATATTGATAAACACACCTTACAGCTACTAGCAGTTTATATGGACAAAATTGAAGTGTGATTTTTCCCACTTCTCCTGCAATTTTCCCGGGCTTTCTCTTCGTATTATCCTTCTCCTGACAATAAAATTATTTTTTTCGGGCAAAATTGGTCCATCCGTTTAGGTTATGCGAAGACTAGGCGAAATGGGGATTCATTTTTAAATATTTAAAAAATATATCTTCACGTTCATATCAATGAAGAGGTAGGCAGAGGCACACGACTAGCCGAAGACACTAGAGTCCCAAAATCTGATAGGTGGCAAGCCTATTGCAAATCGGATGCCACATTATCCAATCCCAAACAACGTTTTTTTATTAGAATATTGGAAAAACACATTTTTATTGGCCGACCCGGGATCTCAGGCATTCAAGTCCAACAACTGAACAGCTAGACCACAGAGGCGATGGTAAAACCCAAACCGACCCTTACCGGGTCGACTCGATAGTAAGTAAAACCACTGGTAATAGCTAGTGAAATATAATATTCACGTAGCGACTTTAGTTCTCCAATACATCATATCGTTAATATTTTAGTATCGCCGTAATAACCATAAAATATTTTTATCTATCACGATAAAAGCGTCACGTGGATTGTTTTACTTGCGCTAGTGATAATGACAAGCACTAACGTATCGTAAAAAAATATTCTTGTGAGCCGCCTGCCAGAATAATTGTTTAATGGATTTCGTATCAACAATCTCACGTAGGTATTGCTTAATAGTAGTAGGCAAGCAATACACACTGCCTATAAACACCAAAGATATTAATGGTAATAAAAATGGATTTGGAATGTCAAGCCTCTTGCCTAAGAAACTTTACCTGTTACCCAACTGTTGGGAGATAGGAATAGGTAGTACTGGTTTTTTAGAAGCAAGAAGTCCTCCGTCTTGGTCCTGGCTCCTTTTCAGAATAGACCATCTACCTTCCTGCCAGCTCGTAAAAGGCGAGTATAGGCTCGTGACATCAAGTTGGTAGAGTTTCGCAGCGACTCGCCGGGATTGGTACAACCACTTTATCTATTTGTGCCACCATAAGTCCGTGCTAGCCGTTGACGTGTTCTGGTTCGGAGGGTAAGATAACAAGTAACGTTGACTTCAAATGTGTTTTCATTTTATAATACAAACAACATTCCTCGAAATAGGATAAATGCCAGCTTAGCGATTAATTTGCCATCTTATCTTTAGCTAATCGACAGACCCCTTCTTGTACCTCTGTTTACCTCTTCGGGAATACGAGCGTAAAGCTTTTTTAAATATGGTATATTTTCAATATTTTGTATGTTTAAAAGTTTGAGTATTTAAATTACATGGTTGTAATTTAAACTCTTTCAAGTTATAAAAAATATACTATATAGAAAACTCCATCTTAAGAACTGGGCTGTCTATGGCGCAAGTACCTTATATCACCAAGGTGATATGTGGTTCGAATAGTAGCTGTTTCTTAAATGGTATTTCAGAAAGAACTAACTATTGAGCGGTGCGTGTTGGCACTTGCTAGTGATTTACGAGTGTGAGATGTGGTTTTATTTGGGTTACCTTTGGCCTTTTACAATGCCTCAGGGCGCAGTTGGTAGAACTGTTTACTATATATTACCACATTAAATTATCAATGCGAATGTTCGTAATGATGGGATGTTTGGTTTCGATTCCCGTCAGGATACCGACAGTCCTAGAGGATCGTGACAGTCCGGTCCTATCTATTCTTGCCTCTATAAAATCAGTGCTTCCTGTCACAACAGTTGGTTAACAGGTAAACTTGCTTTTTTTGTGATATTGGATGGCAAACAAGCAGACGGATTTTCTAATGAAAGGGATACCAAAGCTGGTAATGGTGCCTTACCAACCTGAGGCTGGGATGTGAGGCCTCGAACTAAAGTAAGTTACCCTCCCATTCAGAACACGTCAACGACAAGATTTGGACGTTATGGCAGCAGGAATAGGTAGTGCGGTGGTCCCGATCCGGGCGAGACGCTGAGAAACTCTACCACCTAGTAGGATGACATGGTGTTGGTGACGGTAAGCCTATGCTCGTCTTTTATGAGCTGCCAGGCAGATGGTTTATTATGCGAAGGAGCCCGGACTAATACGGGTGTGTGGAATCATAAATACTGATTCCACAAAAACAAAAATGTATTGTAATCAGGAAATCAGTCCGTTTATTTATCTTATTACTTAAAAAAAGCTTAGCAGCAGATGTATTTTAGGAGCACTGACGGCTCTCAACACTTCAGTGTAAGTGATACAGATATCGACGGACTGATGTTTATTTTTATAGGGAATAATTTCGTTCAGCTCGTCAGTTTTCACTTCATACTCGTTAAGGATATCACAAAACACATACAAACATACCAATATAATGCAGCTGTGTGTTTACAATTATTTACATTTTTAATTTTTAAGTAGCTTGCAGATAAGCTACTGGACGGACATGCCCGGGGACAAGTCTGCAGACATACCTACCTGGTTTCTGACCAGTCTTCATTTGTACTGTACTAAAAAACATATATTACACTGCAGTAGCGGGGGAGGGACATGTCTGCAGACTTGCCTAGGTGCACGTGTGTCTAGTGGATTCCCCGCTTAAATCTTAACAATTAATGTTTCTACAAAAAATCTGTTACATTTTAAAATGAAACAAGCGAAGAATCTTTAGTATTTCGGTGGTATAAGGTGATATAAATATTGAACATCGGTTTGTTTACATTTTTATTTAGAACTAGCGGGCCGCCCAGACTTCGCACGGTTATTAAATATACATATAAACCTTCCTCTTCAATCACTTTATTAAAAAAACCGCATCAAAATCCGTTGCGCATCGACAAATGGGCATATATCCGATCCCGGACAACGTTATTAATTCACAATTTCTTTTTCTTTGTTTACCGACACCTCCCTCCCCAAGCAACAAAGAAAGAACAATATTCAACCTCTGACCTGGCCTGACTGACCAAGAAAGCAAGTTACAGCTGAACTTCTACGTTATAATACATATGAAACTAACCTAATTAATATTTAATAAAGATAAACCTTCCTCAAGAATCACTCTATCTATTAAAAAACCGCATCAAAATCTAAGCATACATTGGAACAGACAGCGGAAAGCGACATTGTTTTATTAATATATCTATACTCATAAAATAACATGTCCTGACTGACTGATTCATCTGAGCAAAATTCATTCGCCGAGCAAAATCTGTTACAGTTACAGCCATGAAATTTGGTGAGTAGGGCTGTTTGATTGAGTAGACAGACATAGATAGAGTAGATAGACATTGAGAAATTCTTCCCCAAAGGGAGTGAAACAGGGGTTGAAAGTTTGTATGGAAGACCGTCATTTATTAAGTTACATACATGAAACTTTATTTTTACACTACTTATTACACTGATTAGATACGTATTTATGCGTTTCTAGAAATTGTACTTCTAAAGGTTTAAAAAAGGGGTCAAAAGTTTGTATGGCAGACCGTCATTTCTTAACTTAAGAACATGGTACTTCATTTATGGGCTACTTGTTAAATATAAGTAAGTACCATCCCTAAGGGGGTTAAATAGGGGTTGAAAGTTTTTATATAAGTCCTTATTAATGGACTATTGATTAAAATAAATAAATACCCTTTAAAACAGGAACATATTATTCATACAGTTCAATAAACATATTAACTGCCACACGAACAAAGCCGCGGTTAACAGGTATATAACTATGTATATTCTATATTGTACAATTTAAATATTAACATACAACATAAAAAATATGACAAGAGAAATGTACAAATGGCGGTCATATAACATATACATACATAGTTTTGAATAGTTGAATTCACGTGTTTCCGCATTTTGGACTTTCATGGAGTTGGCCATATTTGAAATTTTGCTTTCAAGTTATTCCAACGTTGGATCAAAATATATTCCAAACACGGCTAAAGCTCGTTTATATTTGTTACACATGTCATGGTCCTCAGACTGGAATAGCAGTCATTCAAACGTCCGCAGTTTTGCCGGGTTAAGTGCGAATCCAACTGAGAAAATACAGCTCTTACTAAATGCATCTTTCCTGTCGATATTTGTGTGGTATGGCGCGTCTTATGCTAAATGCATCTTTCCTGTAGATATTTATACGGTTTGACTCGTCTTATGCTGTGATGTTGGCGTTTTATTTAAATTCATACCTTGTACATAGTGTTTTTTTTACTTACAAGGCTTCTTACAAGAACTCATTAACTGCAAAAAAATACTGAACTTGTTTTTTTATGTTTTTTTTTCTAGAATATGTCAAATTTAAACTAATTTTCTTTTAAACTTTACTTTAGGCGTTAAGCAGGATATAGGATTATGTTGGCAAATCAACATAACTACTAACTAATCCGAACTAAATTACCGTTTCTCTTAGAATAATAAATATACATAATGACTTCTTGCAATAAGCCGAAGTTATGGTCTTCTTATGTATTAAAACAGTGAACAAGCAGTTGGTAATATACATTTTTGACTTGAAAATTCATTTATCGGTGTTGTGCACTTTTTGTGATGAAAAAAAGTCACACTTGCGCTAGGACAAGTGACCTGATCGAAAATTCGTAAGACGGAGGAAGAATAAGACTACTGTATGTTGTCGCAGCATTTCATACTGTGGTTTTTGCCGGCAATTTGCACCTCGCGCAACGCGCGTTTGTTATACTTTTTTAAATAATTAAATTAATATTGTACGTTGTCAAATTCCAACCATTCCAAAATATTAAAAGTGCACAACGTTAATATTCAATTATTCACTTCTGTCGGCACTCCCGGAATGATGCCGTTGATTTTTTCCTAAATATTTACTAGAGATACTTGTAAGTACGTTCTTTTTACAAGTAGGTCAAGTGCGTCCTTATCATGTAGGTTGAAAGAGGCCAGTGTTGGTTTGTTTGCCACTGCCAACGTGAATTTGGTTAGGTGGTTGACTTTTGCGACGAAGATTAGGCCCACTGCTTTACTTATCTCATACATGTGTTTGCTGTTGTATTTTGGATATGGTCAGGTAGCTAGTATTTTTTTATGCAAAAGGCTTGCTAAGATCACAGATTCAATTTGACATCGCACCATTGCAAATTTATTTATTTGACAACCCATTATCGCCACCTTACTCATTTGGCAACGCATCATCGCCACCTTACTCATTTGACAACGCATCATCGCCACCTTACTCATTTGACAACGTATCATTGCCACTTTACTTAATTAACAACGTATCATTGCCACTTTACTTAATTGACAACGCATTATTGACAGCTTACTCATTTGACATCGCATCATTGTTACGTTACTACTTTGATATCGCATCATCCTCACCTTTTTTTTTGCAACCTAACTCGTTTGACATCTCACCATTGTCACCTTACTCATTTGACGTTGCTTCATTGCCAACTCACTTATTTGATATCAAAACATTTCCACCTCACTCATGAGAGGTGCTGTGTACTTCTTACCATCACGGAAACCAATTTTTTTTGTCTTCTAATCTTATAAAAGTATAATATTTTATTTTTGACAAAAAAAGGTATTCTTGCTTACTGTATCTATATAATATTGGTAGTAGTAGACGGTAGATACAGAACCTTGTGTGTTAAACTCTACCATCTAGTTATGAGTCATATGAGTGATGTATAAACCTCTCAACTTTTACGAGGTGCCTCTACTATAAAAATACTGCACAATCAGAGTCCTGGGCAGTAAAATTATAGTGATGGATTTTTAAGCAAAGTGCAGTTTTAACGGATTGTTTTATTACGTTTCACGACGGTTGATGACTCTTGTAGACCAGCCGACTCCTGCTCACTTCGCTCTTCACTTGATTTAAACATCTTGCTATTTGTTCATGTTCATTATATAAACTATGCTAATATAATGAAATTGAAAAGTTTGTTTCTTTACTTGAACGAGCTCATTCATCGAAGAAGGCTATAGGATTTGCATTGTCACGCTAATACCAATAGGAGCGGAGCACTCATAAAGAATGTTTCAAATTCGGGTTTTTTTTCCTATTGAGGTTTTTTGCTGCGTAAACGGTCAAAGTTTTGCAAAAATCATTTGCCATAAAATTGTCTTCCTCTAAACTTCTTAAGAATTTGCGATAGCATATACCTATCTTTTAAGGTTAGATCACTGTAAATGTGAAATGAACTATTTGCAAAGGTGTTTTTATAAAGGTTATGTTAATCCTTATTAAACTAAATACTTTATTCATCATAATTGTTTTATTTACAACAAAATTGCCCATTACATCATTAGATTTAAATGAATATCTTAGTAGATAATATCACAGTTTTAAAATAACATCAAAGCAAAATAATGACCCAGTAAATACTCACCTATCTAAACGAAGTCGCAGTAGTATCACTTATGATAGTGAAAGAATGTTCATGATTGGATCAGTACCTATTTCCAAATTACTCCCTACAAGTAAACCAAGTTAGAAACTTTACTTTTTTGTAGTCTTCCTACTAACATTATGAATGTGAAAGTTCGTTTGTTTTTTTTGTTACTCCTTCACGAAAAAACTGCTTAACCGATTTTCATTAAATTGGGCACACACGTAGAGGGTAAGTTGGATTAGTTAGGATAGTTTTTATCCCGAAAAAACAATCCCAGTGGGACCATTAACCACGCGGGCAACAGCTAGTAATATTATATACTAATTACGTTTACGTTGTTGTTTGTCCAGAATAGACTCTTGCAATTTAATAAAACCGATTTTAATCAAATATCCACATAGTGCAGTTTGGAAAAATAGGATAACTTACATCTCAATTTATTGCCTGCAAAACCCGCGGGTAGTAGCCAGTATTAGTGTAAATAACAAAAGCAAATACACAGACGAATCATCCAATGATGTAATACACGTGTTGCTTAGAGACCGGAAATGTTTCAAATGATTGGATGTTTAATCATTAATCAATAACGTAATCAAATTATCAACCATCTTACCCTTTCAAACGGAATACGACAATAGCGAGTGGCTTTATGGTTGTGTTAATTTTTGATACCAATGACAATGATAATGATGGCGGCTGACTTGGAGGAACAGGTCCAGAGCTCTGCAGGATATTGTGAAATCGTACCTGAGGCCATTGATGGAGAAATAATGTTTTTTATTTTGTTTGTGCATAAAAATACTTAAAACTTACTAGGTGAGAACTCGGGTTCGGTACTGGAGAGCTACAGATGCTTTTAGTGCTCTCCTTAGTCGTAACCCAATAGGTTATAGTAGCTACAACACATACGCAAGAGGCTTATTATCTCAGTCTCAGGTTGATAACGCGCCACTACCATCTTTGGTGTCTTTGTGTGACAGTTATTTCTCATCACAAAATTTTTGCCTTGCTATACTAAAAAATACTTACATTAATGTAAGTGATAGGTATAAACCGACGCTCGAATTTTACATATTGCCTAGCGTGCAGCTATAAAAATACTGCACAATCAAAGTCACGGACAGTAAAATCGAAATGATAGATTATAAACTTCTCCGTGTGCAGTCTTAACGGATTGTTTTATTGCGGTACTCGGCGTCTGGTCTTTGTCGGCGGCAGATGTCTGGCGGACGAGAATAGCCGTGGACTTGTACCTGCGGAGATTGATCTGGATGTGAATCATTCATGGATAATCGCCTACATGCAAAAAACTAGCTGTTTACACGTGACTTCGGTTTGAGCAGGTATCCATTAAAAAATTTCAATCCCCGTTTTTTAAAACTCTACCCCTTAGGGGTTATTTTTTTTTAAATTGCCTTTGAACTCGGGTTGAACGGGTTGTTTGAACTTCGAGAAACCATTATAACTTTGTTTTTGATCTGACGGCAAATAAATTTCACAGGATCACTCGCTAGGATCACAAGCTGGTTTAAGATACTAGTCCTAAGACAATCTGAAGAGTTCGAAATACTAAGTTAAAAAAAAAGTATCTTCACGCCCATATCCCCGAAGCGGTAGGCAGAGACACAACCAGGACACCCACGACTAGCCGAAGACACTAAGTCCCACAATGTGATAGGTGGCAAGCCTATCGCCAACCGGGCACATTTCCCATCCCGACCAACATTTTTTTTAACTAGAACATTGGAAAAATCCAATTTTCTTTTTGTTGGCCGACCCGGGATTAGAACCCGAGACCTCATGCAGTCAAGTCCAACACCCGGACCGCTAGACCACAGAGGCGATGAATACTAAGTTAAATTTCATAAAACTAGATTCATTGGGAAATACTACGTCAAGTCTAAAATCCAGATTACATGTTCTTGAAGTTATAGTTAATGTTGAACTTGGCTATAATTTCACATTTATGTTTTGAATAGTATATGAGAGTTAGTATATGACACATTTCCGAAACTAATTTTGATATTTTGACAAATAATCCGGCTGCAATGAAGGAAAAAGAATCTAATTTTCGTTATAACGAATGGATTATAGCTACAGATTGATCTGGTCATGAAATATTTATGAGTTCCTGAGATTGTATGGTACAACACCTCAGGTATAGTAGTAAACCAGTTTATAGCCGAGGCTGATATTGCATACTTTTTTATTTTTTTAAGTGATGAAACAGCGAACAAGCATAGGAATAACCTCGGATTATAGACACCATACAGGTAGGTGTGTCGCAGCTATCGGAACGTTACTTTAAAATAATAGCTGCCCACCCGAACCCGATGTATGACTATACTAAAGTGCCCAACGAATTTAGAAGAACCCGTCATGTTCTATCGGATAATAACTGCGGCAAACGCAAGCCTCCTTCCCAACCCAAACACAAACTCTCAAGACACTACACTACACGTCTCGTCGACGAAGGTCTCTCTTGCTCCCGGTGCCTAACGCCGAGCTACGAGCCACTACTCCTTTATCAAGTCCACCCATTAACCAGAATGCAGCACCAAGTCGAGATACGGTCTCCCGAGAGACAGCCCCTGTTGTTGGCGTTGCGGAGAATAGTCCAATCCATCTAAATAATGTATCGGGCTGAGTACTCTGCTCCCGCGAGGTTGGCAACACATTAGTCATTTAAAAAAAATAAGGTTGCGTTGCTGTCCTGTGGCCGAAGTGTTAGGACAATTATTTAACAAGTTTACCGGCATGGGAGACCTAATGTGCAAACCTACCGGCTGTTTACCCTCAGGACTGGAACACGACAACGCCCTAAAGTATTATTACGTCGGCAGGAACAGGTAAAGCGGGGGATACCTATTTCCTAACCGGGCAAGTTATTGCACAGAACTCTGAAAGTACCTACCACAAGAGGTCCCGTTGGTGACCATTTTAACTTTTGCATGCCTCTTATGAGCTTTTAGGAGAGAGGGTCTTTTCTATACAGGAGACCTAGATGGATACGGGGATAAACAAAAGTCGCAGTAGCGGGTAACAGATTCTATAAGTTATCCTGCTGATACCATAACAATTTTTTACAAAGAGAAAAATAAAAGTAGAACGCTAATATTTTTTAGTAATAATGAAAATAAACACACACTACCATGCATTTGACACACACAAACAACAATATTGATAATCGATAAAAGATCACAGATGGCGCACAAACTATATTCATAATATAAAGAAACAAAGTAGTTGTCGCCTCTGTGGTCGAGCGGTCCGGGTGTTGGACTTGACTGCACGAGGTCTCGGGTTCAAATCCCGGGTCGGCCAACAAAAAAAAATTGGATTTTTCCAATTTTCTAATTAAAAAAAATGTTGGTCGTTGGTTGGTAAAAAAAAACCTTATGGGACTTAGTATCTTCGGCTAGTCGTGGGTGCACTGGTTGTGCCTCTGCCTACCTCTTCGGGGATATGTGCGTGAAGATACTAAGTAGTTGGTCTTGATAAATGAAGATGGCGTTCTTATAAAAAAATATCTTAATAATGCTTGAGCACAATAACAATTTTTCGGGATAAAAACTTTCCTATTTTTTCATTCAAGTTACCCTGTATGTGTGTGCCAAATTTCATGAAAATCGGTTCAGCACTTTTTGAATGAAGGAGTAACAAACAAACATACAAATTTTCTCATTTAGAATATTAACTAGCTGTCGCCCGCGGCGTTGCCAGCGTGGTTCCACAGGAACATTTTTAGGATAAAAACTAGCCTGTATGTTAATCTAAGTTACCCTCTATTTGTGTGCTCAAATTTCGTGAAAATCGGTTCAGCCGTTTTTGCGTGAAGGAGTAACAAACAAACATACAAACTTTCGCATTTGTAATATTGATAGGATAGGATAACTTATAATTAAAATTTATTGTGGTCGAATTTCAACCTATGGGCGACCATTGCTTTAAACTACTACATCACGCCTTTAGCGTGTGATAGAATCATCACCTAATCTCTTTTAGTACTTTCATTTAATATGTCACAAAGGAAAACGCAATCATTTCGTGCCTGATGGTAACAAATATGACCTAAATTTACGTTCACGCTTCAGCTATGTGTCAAGTCACGGTGCGATTAGTTCAAGTGTCACACACAATTCTCCCTCACTATGTTAATTGTTCGTTCAGATGAGCTACGCAGACAGACAGCTCACAAACTGTATTAAAATATTTCTCTATTTATTAGAGCAATGCTTCCATCCAAACATTTAACATAATGAGAACATTTAATTTAACCCGCTTCTGTCGTATTGTTTTTACGATGGTTAGCGTGTTCATATGGTCGAATAGACACATGAAATATTCAATTTAGAAAAATGCTGTTACATGTTTTTGTCCTGTACAGGTATTAATTTGCACATGCAATAAAAAATAATTTAATAAACATTAATGAAAATTTGTTACTAACGATTACATTTTTGATAGATGTTTCGGTAATAAGAAAAATTGTAGTAGTCTGCGTGCCAGCAACTTCTTGGTTTCACAAACATGAGTGGTTTATTTCTTGCTAATTGATTCATAAAGCAACAGAGCTATTAAAGAAAAAAAATAATATCTTGATATACTCCACGTATTAATCCTACTTAATAAACATTTAATATGATTGTATTATGGGGGCTTACACGATACAAAATAGCAAGCTATACGAATACTTGATTTTTTTAAAGAGACATTGGAATAAATTTAGTGAATACATTATCTTCAGCATTAGGAAGGTTGTGTTCGCCATCTTATCACATAAAAAAATGTGTCAAATTTATCAACCATATTGGGTATGACCGAGGCAATAGCTATGTATTTATTAGTCATGGTCATTGGTTTGACATGTTGAAAAAGACATAACGTGTACCTCAGTTTATAAATGAATTTCACAACAAAAAAAAACATCCTATAGAAAAGCAACATGTTATCTATCAATTATTTTCCATTTTTCAAAATCAAGAATCCTATTGTAATCTCGAATCTATGGCCTAGGGACTCTCGGTCACAAAGACCTGAAACCGCAGCTGTAGATCAAGGATTAAATGTTTCATTTACATCACAATATTTTCATTAATTCAAACAAGACTCAAGGTTGTGTCTGTGTTTAATTATGTTTTGCTATAACTAAGCAATTAAGTTTAACCCTGTAGAAATATAATATAGACACGAAGGTAGCCTAGACTACTTGGTTACCAAGTTTCTGACTTAGGTGCAAATAAGATGAATTGCTTACAGAACGTCAGACAAAGACATATACTTTTACACACACAACTATACCCACTCTCACACGAATGCATGAATTTCTGACCACGATCTCTCTACATACATGATTTACAGATTGTTCTGAAAGGTTATTAGATCGCCAACTGTATAAAATCTCTTTTTTTGTATTTGTATTAAGCTGACATTTTTTCCAAATTAGTCCGGGTCCTTTGTGTAGAATAGGTCATATGCTGTCCTGTCCGGCAACTTGGAAGAGGCGAGCAAAGGCAAAACGGGTAATTACCAAAAAGACCACTGGAGGTCGAGTGCTGTACAGCAACTTGTCCGAGCTGCTTGAGTTCCTGCTGCCACGTTGACAATATCATATTTCGGTCCGGAGGGTTAGGTAGTTGTTTCACTTGCACTGTCCTCAGGACAGCGACGCACCTACAACATCTATAGTGTCTGTTGTGGTTATGTCTTACCATCAAGGTAGCCATGAAAAATAGAATAAAAAAAGATAACCCATCACTTATTAGTAATGGGTTATCGACGGCAATGATGTCAAAGTAAAGAAACTAACCATTCCTTATGCGTTGCCAATTTGTCTTACAGTCAACTAATTAACTTTTTTCGTCCAAATATTTAACGACAGGATTGTTTATTATTCTAGAAGTGTCTGAAGAGTTCAATAACCAAGGGAAATTGAATGTACTGTCTCCAGAAAAAATATTAGGGAGACAGTGACGCCATATTGGTTTTCGTGCAATTCTTTGATCTAGCTATCGTTGTCACCGAATCGCTAAAAAATGCATAAAACTATATATTAGTTTCGTTCTAAGCAATTCTTTTTAATTTATATCCATACCATTAAATCGGGTTTGACTAAATCTGCCTTCAATACTTTTCGTTTACATAATCAATAAGCCTCTGTGGTCTAGCGGTAGCGTCGGACTTACTTCTTGAGGTCCCGGGTTCGATCCCCGGGTCGGGCAAAAAAATAGAAAAAATAGAAAATGTCTATTTTTCCATTTTATAATAAAAATACAATTGATCGTGATTGGATATGTGTCCGGTTGACGATTGGCTTGCAACCTATCACATTGTGTTACCTCTGCCTACCTCTTCGGGGATATGGGCGTGTATGTGTGTGTGTGTGTGGGGTGTGTGTGTGTATGCTTGTGACAACAGAGTCGGTGGTTTAAACATTTTTAGTTTTAGTGTTATGCTAAAAAGCAGTTGATATTCCCTGAAATGTCCAGCAATGAGAACCCAGCTTTTGGTGAGCTAGTATTTCGAGTTAGAAAATGTATATCCCATAACTCACCTGGGAAAACCTTTTAAAACTAAACAAACTAAAATTTTCGCTGGAAGCAATCTAAGTTACTAAATTTTGTAGTCGCATCTGTTGCCTAGTTTATTTTAAAATATGTTCCCGCAGGAGACACTGCGTGAATTATAAAAGCATTTCAACATGGTACCTGAAGGACCCCGGGTTTAAGGAGTTTTAAAAGCAAAACTAAGGCTTTGGGCACACGAACGTTAGTCTTTAAATATTTTATAATAACAACCACAGAACCGATTAGACCGAAATGTTGATCCAGTCGAGTTTTGTTTTCCAAATTCTTTTCGTCTTGGGTTTAAAGAGTTTTAAAAGCAAAAATATGGGATTTGACACATGAACTTTTGTCTTTTAATAATTTATGGTAAGAACTGCAGTACGTAGTGAAATAAAGTATTAGCCCAAAATATTGATCTTTTGAAATTGTATACTTTAATTACTATTGTATAAGTCAAATGTCCTCAAAGGTTGGACAAATTGTAAAAGCAAATCTAAGGGGAACACACGAACTTTGGTCTTTGGATATTATAAAGTAACAAGTGCAGTATCCATTAGACCAAATTGGTCCAAGTTGGGTTTTAAAATTATATTAAAGTTTCTTGAGCTAAAGGGAGTTTTAAAATAAAAACAAGGAATTTGACACACGAGTTTTTTTCTGTATTTTTAATAGTAGGTTTTGACTGCAGTTTTATTCTGTATTTTTAATAGTAGTGTTGCCAACTCTCGAAAGAACTAACCTGAGAGGATTTTAACAATCAGAAGCAGCGATGGATATTCTTAAAAAACTTATGTAATTTTTTATTCTACATTTTTTTATTTACATTGCTTTCAAGCTATATCATATATTGTGGAGGGTTAAGCAAATTAACAACGCGAGATTTGATTTTGTTAATTTATGATAGTAAGTTCACTTTATAAAAACGGGAAATGTTATTGAACCCCGGGATTCAGAAGATTAGCCAACATTGCTGTAGTCCCGAACATTCGGGGAGGGTTAAGAAACCCTAATAGTTTCAGTCTAACATATTATATAACTATTAATATCTTACTCGAAAGACCTTGGAAGCAAGTAATTTTAAAAGCGAAAATAAGGGGTTAGACACACAAACTTTATTCTTAAGATATTATTTATTATTTATATACGCGGTTTATAGAAACCGCATTACACATAACATGTTGACCCATCTTGTTGAGCTTTCAAAACCTTAAGGAATTTTAAGAGATGCGAAAGGGCATGCTCCGCTAGTTCGTTCATGTGGAAATAATGACAGACAAAGGGTGCAAAGCAGATATAAAATGCGAATGTGGATGGATGTAGGTACCCGGGGAGACCAAGGTTGACGTTCTATGATCAGATCACTTGGATATTATCCGAGGGTGGTGTCAAGAGTCTCCGCATCCGGCGTGTTTGTATGAAAAGGGTAATTTATGTGAAGGAAGCCAGATAGGTTTGTCAGGATATTGAGGTCTGGTACTTGATACTCTCTGCCTACTACATTGGAATAAAGGTTATGGCACACGAGCTTGAGTCTTTTATGAATTTTTTAGCGCATCATCTGAAATATATTTTTTCACTCTGTCATGGGAATGTCTTTTCATAAGAATGCAAGATAACAAGCACACAAACTTCTTTATGGTATGAAATACATACTGTTTATAAACACCAAAGTTGGCAATGGTGCGTTGGCAAACAAAGGAGATATTAAAGCTCTTTGAAAGAATGGTGGCAACTTCTCTCGTAACTTTCCACACTCCACAGCAATGGTAATAGAAGTCTGTGGTAGCAGAAAAGGTGGCACCTAGGGTGAGTCGTTGCAATACTCCCATTCTTACCGACTGCACTACTGGAATACTGGAACTAGAACTACTACTGAAATATTCCATCCAGCCAGGTATTACAATCAGATAACAAGGTCGCAGACAAACCCGCCGGCTAATATTAGCGTAATATGATAATAATTGAGGCTAATTTACCCGACCCAATAACTCGTAAGCACAATTAGCTGGAGTTTTAGGTTAATGGATGATAATTACTATTCAGATCATCCGGTTACATAAAACTAAATAGTATTTTTTTACATTATATATGGGTCATTGCCAATATGGCTATTGGTAGCAAAGTGCTCTTTAATAACTTGCCCAGGTAGGGATCAGCCAGCTTAACTATTCTTGTAGCAATTTATTACTAGCTGTTCCGGCGAACTTCGATCCGCCCGTTCATTAAAATGTCGTTTTTCCTAGTTTCCTCGATGTTGTAAGTTATAAAATTTACCCCGTGTCCTTCTCCCGGTTCTAAGCTACCTCTCCATCAATTTTCACCCTAATCGGTTTAACTATCACGACTTTCTTTCTTTCATATTTTTTTTTGTTTTAAAGGTGTATTCTACTATTCGGGGCGAAGACAACGAGGTCAGCGAACAAGCACATGGCTCTCCTGATAGGAAGAGATAACCGTGGCCTATAGTCACCGTAGACGTTACAGGTGCGTCGCTATCCTGTAGTCGGATTTTAGGCCTATTGTGCAAGTCTAACTGCTACCTTAACTACCCTCTGGGCTGGAACATGACAGAGTCATGGCGGCACCACCACTTTTGGTGTCCCTAGGCGGCGTGAGTTTCTTACCATCACGAAATCCGTCCGCTTGTTTGCCTCCATTATCATAAAAGTAAAATAAAAAAATAAATAAATAAAGGATAGACCGGCGGATACGCATACGGATTGCTTGAAATCCATCTTTAGAGATACAATATTAATGTTGGCAGTTAGACGCAAGTACCTTATTTATCTGTGGTGTAACGCTCGCTGACCGCATTCGTAACAGTGAGCTCCGAGAAAGAGTGGGATTCAAAGAAAGTGTTGGTGTTAAAATGTGAAAAGGTATGCTCCGCTGGTTCGGTCATGTGGAAAGAATGACAGATAAAAGATTGACAAAGCAGATATACAATGCGAATGTGGATGGATGTAGGTACCCAGGGAGACCAAGGCTGACATTTCACGATCAGATCAATCGGATATTATCCGAGGGTGGTGTCAAAAGTCTCCGAAACCGGCATGTTTGTATGAAAAGGGTAATAAATATTACGGAAGCAAGACAGGTTTGTCAGGATCGTGAGGTCTGGTACTCGATACTCTCTGCCTACCCCGTAAGGGACTTGGCATGAAGATATGTATGTATCTATGTACCTTATTTATAACATCATAGATTTTCTGTATAAAAATAGTAATCCATTATGGAAACGTAAGTAATTACAATCATGGATTACGTCACCATAATGGCGGTCCCGACGCACGACATCGCCGATGACACGTAAACGCGCGTTATTGCAATTGTGATATAACTTTATTATCTTTACGTCGGATGTTATTAATTGTGATGACTCGTTTTATTAATTTGTAAATAAGTACTGAAAGACAAATAAAAATTGTGTTTTCACTCCCGTAACCTCGAATAGGTAGGAAGAGGTACAACCAAGGAACCCATGACTAGCCGAAGACAATAAGTCCCACACTGTGATAAGTGACAAGCGTGGCACATATCCAATCCCGGCCAACGTAGTATAATATTTTTTTAAACTACTGACTACCTTACCTTCCGGATCGGAACATGACTGTCGTTTTCCTTTGTCTAGAGACACCACAGGTGGTAACCTAAAGCCGGGACGTTAGGCCTCGAGAAAAAGTAACTTTACCGGCTACAATACCCTCCGAACCGAAACTCGTTCTGGCAGGAAAGCAGCTGGTCTATTCTGCAAAGTAGCCTAGATTACTGATGAAGCTAATAACCATTGCCGTAACTTCGCTCGTGTGTTAGAAAAAGCTGTGTCACTTAATACCCTTAGTTTAATTTGGCAACGCACAATTAATAGCTTTGTATTTGTAATTGGTGACATGTATTTCTTACGACCAGGAAATCTATCTGCTTCCAATCTCATGAAAAAATCAGATAATTGAATTTTAAGAATGCCATGGTAACAAAATACCAGAGACCCCGCGGCGATATTACTCAACCGACACAAAGAGCTATTGCCATTATTGACTCATTGGTTACCAGGTCGTGTGAATCAGAGATTATATGGCACTAAATACTTTGCCCTGGTTCTTGGTCGTGCGTAATACTCGATAATTGATGGCCTTAGCTCGAAGGTACTGTGGAATTTGGGCCGTCCCCTTTGCCTATTTGATAACGTTTGTAAATATTGATGTAACACTACGAGTGTTCTCGATCCAATCAGAGCAATCTATTTGGAATCAATCTTAGAGGCCGACTAAATCATCTTGACTACATAACACGATCTTGGGTCCAAATTATGTTATACCATCCCATATCCTGACTGAATCATACTATCAATGCTTTCGACTGGATTATGCAATCCCGTATCCCGTAACAGCATTCTTTAATCCCATATCGTGACTGAATCATACGATCCACGATTTTGAATTGATTGTACCATCCCATCTACCAACTGAATGATACGATCTATGATTTCGACTGGACTATACAATCACGGGATTGTACGGGTCTGGGGGTATTGTATCTGGAGTGGATCTTATGATGCATGGTTTCGACTGGATTATACAATTCTGTATCCTGACTTCGTGATATTTTTTATGGTGACGTTTATTTGCAATGAAAAGAAAGGGCGTAATAAATCTAGATAGATGTGGTCGTGCATAGTCTGCTAAACTTGGATGCCTTGGTTGTGCATCTGTCTACCATTCGGAAATAAGGGCTTTAATATTGTTTTTTTTTTATAAATCCAAGTTTTTTTTATAGAATGGAAGGCAAACAAGCAGACGGATTTCCTGATGGTAAGAAATTCACGCCGCCTAGAGACACCAAAGGTGGCAATGGTGGGTTGTCAACCTGAGACCGGGATGTTGGGCCTCGAGCAAAAGACCAGATTTACAGAGAAATGCATACCTTTGTCAGATGATCTTAATTGGGCACGTCTGCAAAACTCGAACAATTAAATTTTCCCCGTGTTGGTCCAGGCTCCTTTGTAGAGAATATACCATCTGCCTTCCTGTCATGCGGCTCCTAAAAGCGAGCATATGCTAACTGTCTAACACTGTGACATCTGACTAGGTGGTAGAGTTTCGCAGCGACTCACCCGGATTGGTGCCACCGCCTTACCTATTCCTGCCGCCATAACGTGATGACGTGTTCTGGTTTGGAGGGTAAGGTATCCCGTAAACTTACTTTTGCTCGAGGCTTAACATCCCGGCCTCAGGTTGGTAACGCACCATTACCACCTTTGGTGTCTCTAGGCGACATGAATTTCTTACCATCAGAAAATCCGTCTGCTTGTTTGCCTTCCAATATCATTAAAGATGAAAATTTTATGAAAATGCGTAGTAATATTTAAAACTTTATTGGATTTTCTCCGAAAAAGATTTTGATTAAATATCTTTAAATAACCTTTACCAAAGCTGTGTCAAAGCGAGTGTTATAGATTATATTCGATAAGTTTTCGGTATTCATAGTTGATTTAATATGAATTTATTTGTGCTAGGAGACGAGTGAAGAGCGAATAATTGAATACTAGGACTGGTATACACCGAGCTCAAAGCATTTGTGTTACATCATACTCATATCGCCTATGTGTTCTAGCGGTCCAGGTGTTGCGAAAAAATCCAATTTTCTAAAAAAAAAATTATCTTCACGCCCGTATACCCGAAGAGGCAGGCAGAGGCAAAACCAGGGCACCCACGAGTAGCTGAAGACACTAAGTCCCACAATGTAATAGATGATTAGAAAACCCCAATTTTCTTTTTGTTGCCTGACCCGGGATTCGAACTCGGGACCACAGAGGCAATTTTCTAAAAAAAAAAATGTTGCTTGGTATTTGATATGTGCCCGGTTGGCGATAGGCTTGCCACCTATCACATTGTGGGACTTATGCCCGATTTCACCAAGAGCCCCTATACTTTAGGGGACCTTTTAACGTTACTTATGGGACTGTTTCCATATAAAACAGTCCCCTAAAACACGTTAAAAGGTCCCCTAAATATAGGGGCTCTTGGTGAAATCGGGCATTAGTGTATTCGGCTAGTCGTGGGTGCCAAGGTCGTGCCTCTGCCTACCTCTTTGAGGATATGGGCGTGAAAATACTTTTTTTAACATATGCAGCCTGTAACTTGTACCAGTCGGTTTTTTGTTTTTTAAGTATAAACAACTTGTGGATCTTCTGATCGTGATATCAAAACGCTACCTATACCTACCGTTGATGTTACTGATGCAGTTTCGAATGTGACCGGGATCTGAAGCCAATTTTAAAAGTTTCCTGGCTGTCCTTACTCCAAGTCTGGAACACGAGAAAAGAAGTGTTTGTGTGTCAGCTACGATGCACGATTGGAGTTTACTCCTTACGAAATGTATCTTGCAGCACACATGTCTCCTTCAGCAGATTTAGTTATGTTAACACTTCTTCTTAAATTAGTATCATCGCAGACATTAGAAGTGTGATCCAAATAGTCAGTATTTTGATAGATAGCGACTCCTCCTGCACGGAGACTACGAAGTATCGCGCAGGAGGAGATCCCGAGAAGGAGATACGCTGTGTAATGTATTCCATCTCATTCTTTTACACGTTCAATCCTACAGATATATTATATGTTTGTCTCTTTCTATGTAACGCCTCAACTTTTCGTGTTACACTTGATTTTACTCCTCATAAAATTTCCGTACCGGGACTTATAACTGAAATCGTTTCTTAAGGAGTAAACTCCAAAAAAACTTTTTCCAGTTTTACTAGCTGATGATAGAGACGTCGCATCCAGCCTCAAGAAATAAATGGAAATGTCCTCGTATTTGTTTTTTGTGAGGTTTCATCGATCTACTTACAAGACCACTGGTGGTAGAGTGCTGTGCAACTCTTTGTTCCGATCCATCAGGGAAGCTGGCAGAATTGCAAAATAAGCATAACTTCTTGACAAGCGAAAATAAACATGGTATCTGCCTTACTGCCACGTAGCTCGTAAAAAGCGAGCATAGACTTACTGTTGGTGGTAGATTTTTGTAGCGGCTCACCCGGATTGGTACAATCGCATTACCTATTCCCACCCTAACTTCAGTGCTTGTCTTTGACTTAATCTGTTTCGCAGGGTAGGGTAGTATGTGGGCTTGTACAATATGTTTAACTTCCCAAACTGGCCAGCGACGCATCTATAACATCAATGGTTTTCGTTAGTGTTGTGTCTTATCATGAGCTGTGTTTTATCCTAAAAACAATGTAATTCTATGGGATAAATATCCACTTTAACTTTGTTCGCGTAATCTCAAGGTCTATTCAAATCAATTTAAGCGCTGACAATAAATTTACAAAATCGCTATGTAAGCGACATACGTGACAGCCTTTAAGTCCGTGGCATATCGGGTACTGCAAGGAACATACAAAGATAGAAGGGATAACAGTTTACTTTAAAAAAGTGTGTTGGATGGAATTTTA
Source organism: Calephelis nemesis (assembly GCA_002245505.1). NCBI lineage: Eukaryota > Metazoa > Arthropoda > Insecta > Lepidoptera > Riodinidae > Calephelis > Calephelis nemesis. Next base: position 79,934 of record NJDD01004658.1, on the reverse strand, counting down.
CCAAGTGCCGACTATGAAAAATATAGTTGCTAGTAGGGACAGGTTTACGTTAACTGACAGGCTAAGAAAGTCGTAAAAATCTAAAGGCCTGTTTTGATAACCTATAAAAGATCAGAGATAGGGCAACTATAGATCAGTTGTCAAGCAACTAATGTTATTTTTCAATAATTAATAAAATATCTTCTCAACTTAGCTCTTATAAAGTAAATCTATCTCTATTTGTGGATAGATTATTGGAATCGATCTTGGCAAAACTCAATAAGCTCTAATATAATGCAATCAAAATTTGTGCTAAATGTCATGAAACAGGACATGTGTGTACTTAAATAAACTTACGCCAAAGAATAAGCGCATGAATAAAGAGTATTTACACTTAAATAATACTTGTCGTATTAACGCTAGGAAAAGAAAATGCCCTGGTTCCTTGCTCTGTCTATCATCGCACTCAATAGTTTCTCTTCTTCACTCTTGTCAAGTATTTCGCATCTCCATTGTTTTATATTGTCGCTCGTATGGCCTTCCTCTCTCTGCTGTCTTAACGGAACAGCAGGCGCAGGCATACATTTCGCCGCGCCGTAGAAAAAGAGAAGGATACTTCCTTTTCTACGCCGCGCCGGCTGTTTACTCTCCATCCGTCTTACGAATTTATGATCAGGTAACGTATCCTGACGTGAATTCAGAAGTTTTTATCCATTGCAAAAAAAGTGCGAACACCGCTAAAGAAGTTTTCACTTCAAATAAATAATATCCACGGCAACAGCTAATAAATTAGAGCTCAGTGTGTGCAAAACATTATTTTCGCTCTGTTTATATTGGAATCCAATTTGAACGCTCCCGCTGACAATACAGAGGCGTAATATATTTTATTTATACTTCTATGATAATGGATAAACTTATTCGAAAACAAAAATATTTCACTTGTTTTTTTACCCGATGATGAATGGCGGGTTCTGTTTTTTGAGTGTATATGCGCTGGTTGTTGCGTATAAGAGCGTTGTCAGAGAAAGTCAAGTATGTGATAGCTATATATTAGGTGGGTATTGTAATCTGTGGTAAAATTATACGTATTATTTTTATTTAATAATTCTAATACTTGAAAATGCGAAATATATTTAAAATAAGAGAACTTTGACGATTGGTCCTCATACAAACGCCTGCCTCTACTGGAAATCAAACCCGAGCCTCGATATTTCTCCCTATCCCTTCCCTTCAATCAATGACATGGTCTACTTATAAACACAATTATAAAATAAATTAAACCAATCGTCAACCAATCCAATCTGAAGTGTATGTGGCAATAAATATTCATGCACATACACTTCCGTACGCACTCACTTACTCATACACGCATTTACGCACGTTCGCACTCACAAAAACATGCACATTCGCACGCACGTGCTCTTAACTCAATACATTCGCAATATCTTTTCTGAAAATAGCTTGTTCGAGCTTACCACAAATTTCTCTTTGGCGTTTATATCCAAAAGCCACCTATGCCCCAATTCAGCTTTCCTCATTAGTAGCGACAAGCGCCATAACTTGCAAAGCCCTTTGTAGGGCACATACAAGCACTTTTGACATAATACCACAATCTGCAAACATATAATTTGGCTCATAGTCATTAAAATACAAGGAAACTTAAACTAGGGTTATTATTTTTAACCGACTCCGAAAAAGAAGGGAGATCGACTGCATTTTTTTAAACTCGCTTTGAAATAGATTTCCTAGCATTCCATTCACACCATACCCTGTGCATACTCTACTTTCTACCTCCAGGTGTTAAACGTTAAAAGCAATAATACCAAGGTATATTTTATTAATTTGTCCCAACACTATATCATCAACAGAACATCCGTTGTGGCTACGTCTCTTACAAACCGTTTTGGTCCGGGCTCCCTTGCAGAATAGACCATCTGCCTTCCTTCCAGGCAGCTCGTAAAATGCGAGCATAGGCTTACCGTCACTAACACCGTGACATCGGACTAGGTGGTAAAGTTTCGCAGCGACTCACCCGGATTGGTACCAGCGCCTTAGCTATTTCTGCCGCCATAACGTCATGACGTGTTCCGGTTTAGAGGGTAAGGTAGCCGGTAAACTTACTTTTGCTCGAGGCGTAACATCTTGGGCTCAGGTTGGCAACGCACCATTACCACCTTTGGTCTCTCTAGGCGGCGTGAATTTCTTACCGTCAGGAAATCCGTCTGCTTATTTGCCTTCCATTATCATAAAAAAAACAAACACACTCTGCTTTCCACATCTAGGTGCTAAAGGCTAAAAGCAGTACCAAGATATATTTCATTAATTTGTTTCAAAACTACATCATCAACTAAAACTCTTACACCCGTTCTGGCTACGCCTTTTTGAAACTGTACTAAAGTGTATTCACGCCCATATCTCCGAAAAGGAAGGCAGAGTCATAACTAGGGCATCCACGACTAGCCAAAGACACTAAATCCCACAATGTGATAGGTGACAAGCCTATCGCCAACCGGGAACATATCCAATCTTGAGCAGCACTTTTTTTTGTTAGAAAATTGGAAAAACCACATTTGCTTTTGGTTGCCCGACCCGGGATCGAACCCCTCATGAAGTCAAGCCCAACACCTAGACCGCTAGACCACAGAGGTGGTTACTACTGATTAGCTATATTATTGTGTTACTGTTGAATCATTTTCTATTACTCTGTAATCATTAAAAAAACTGTTTAAGACTAACTTACTGTTTAGCATTTAAAGTAAAGCTACTATGCTCCAATTTAGCATTCTTTATCAAGAGTTGCAAAGTCGTTTGTAGGGCACATACAAACAAAGAAACACACGATTTAGCTTTTAAATCAAAGAAACAAGAATATAGGTTATCATTGTAGGAAGACTTATGTAACTAAGGTATTGTGTAGTGTCTTATGTAGTATTTTTTATCGCTTTTGAAGTGGGGTAGCTGGATAGTTTATTTATAAGTAAATAGCTAGTGCTACGGCTTTCTCAGATCTTTTCCTGATCCCATGACATCAGTACACGACATTGTCGTCTTCCATAAATAAATATTAACAGTAATTATGTTCGACTACTTTGCGTGTAAACAAATATGCACTTATGTCGATTAAACAAAAATGCTATAAAATAAATTGAAGTTACATTTTGTAAATAGGTGTTTTTGTAGAATTATTTGTTTTCGCGTAACAGCCGGTGTTGCCATATGAATAAGTTCGAATATCCATTATGAACTGGCAACACGCTCAGCGACGAGAAATGTATATGGCGTGGGCAACTTCTAATGAAAATAATTGGAAAGAGCATATTGCAATCAGAATGAATTGTATCACTTAACCCAGTGTGGGGAAATCAGGAATACGCTGTAATAAGGTGGATACGACTGTTCTGTTCCTATTTGTCGTAGGTCTTGGTAGGTGGCCAAGATCTTCTACCTTTTGACTAATTACTTCATTCATTTAATTATTTAAATAGAAATTTTAAAATAAATATAGAAATGCACTACAAAAAACAAATGAGTTAAATTTTCTATTAAAAAACAAAGTTCCTCGGGATTGGATATCCCGGTTGGCGATAAGCTTACCACCTTTTATTACACTGCGGGACTAAGTGTCTTCAGCTAGTCGTGGGTGCACTGGTTGTACCTTATATATCCACCTCAACTACCTACTTTTAGAACTATCCACCAATCTCTTCGGGGATATGGTTAGACGTAACTCTTCGAAATTTACAAAAAGTGGATTTATCTAAGTCTAAATCTTTGCAATTTCGTTGCTGTCTGAGTCATCCGTGTGTAATAGATCATCTGAAGTCCAAACTGGCAGCTAGTAAGAGGCAAGCATTAGCATTATATATATAGATTATATAGTATAATTACCAATAATACCACTGATGGTATAGTAACGTGCTGCAACCTATCTGTCTGTTGTATCCCAACCGATATTTTCGCCGAATCTACTAAACCGATCGTTGCGAAATTGGACAGGTAAGATACTATATGTTCCGAGGAGGGTTAACTACTTTTTGTCCCGTTTACTAAAGGAGTTCCAGCGGGATAGAGGTAAAAATGTAAATTTGGCAATAATTTATTAACGCGTAGTCCGATTGTTTTGGTAGTTTAACACACACTGATTGCAAAATTTATGAATTAGACAAGAAGCAACTATTCTGAATGGTCGCTTTTTTTATTCATAAATTTTGTGATTTAAAAATTACAGACATATCAACTCTCAGTATAAAGTGACCAAATAACTTGAAATCCGAAATACAGAGAAACCTTGAAACGTACAAGTCATATATGTCTTCACTTACAAGTACTTATTTGTACAAGTCCACACAAATCTTCACCTCAAGTGCCCCAGCAGTTATTATACTTTCCGGATCGGCTAGTATAATATACTAATCTAAAATTTTATTAACTGTATTTTTATATAAAACAAATGATTACTTATTGAATTGAAATAGCGTAGAATAGCTTGCTTTGCGCAAAACTTCCATTCCCATTTTAGTACGTTGGGAGTTGACTTTTTAAAACAAGTATTCTTTGTTTATAGTGGAATCGAATATATATATGTATATCGAATCTTATTAAAAAGCGATCCAGAGTAAAAACGTAACGGACTAGACAGACAGACTTTAGCGTTTATGATATTAGTATAAATACTGGTAATAAACATGTCGAGACGATAAATGCAGATGGCGACTGGCGTGGTTAACTTCTAATGAAAATAATTTGAAAGAGCATATTGCAATCAGTGTGAATTGAATCACTTAACCCAGTGTGGGGAAATCAAGACACGTTGTCATAACATGGATGCGTTCTTAGTTTGACTTAATAACACCCTTGACATTGTACGGGTATAGTTTTAAAGTACATTCAATTAAAGTTGTCACCTCTGTGGTCTAGCGGTTTAGGTTATGTCATGCGGTCTTGGGTTCGATTCCACGGTCGGGCAACAAAAAGCAAAAATGGTTTTTCCAATTTCCTTTAAAAAAACATGTTGCTCGGGATTGGATATGTGTCCGGTTGGCGATAGGCTTGCTACCTATCACGTTGTAGAACTTAGTGTCTTCGGCTAGTCGTGGGTAGTTGTAACTCTGCCTATCTCTTCGGGGATTTGGGCGTGACGATACTTACATACTTAACAAACACAAGGCTGCTTTAATATTTTGCTAGCTATAAAATAACTTCTCCGATCAACCGCGATGCTAGGGTTCGATTCCCGACGGGGCAAACATTTGTCTGATGAACATTTAGATGTCTGCATTTCTAGGTCTGGCTGTTTATAAAATTTATTCTGGTATCTACTAGTATATCTGTGTATTAAAATCATTTCATACACAAGTACGTAATCTACTTACTTTAGGCTTGGATTCAATAAGTGTAACTTGTGCAGTTATATGTACTTATAATCATCGTCTTTAAAATAAAGAAAATAAAGGCAAGGAAAAGAAAAAAGAAATTCAATTAAAGCCATGTCCACATTAATCTGACCGAAGCTCGCATCCCTCAAGCGGGGTCAATTAAGGCCTAACCTTACGAAAGCGCTCGTCATTGCTTGCATTGTGAATCGAACAAACAGCTTTGTATTGGGTGATTGGAACGAGATGTGAAGAAATAGGTTATATAACACTTTACTTTCTTAATCTGGAAACGATAAAGAAATAAATGATTACCCATAACTTTATTAAACTAATTAATAATTTAATTATTCCTTTATTAATATATTAATGTATTTCTTTTATTAATGCCTTGAAATATATACTAAACAAATGCGTAAATGAAGTCAATTATCGTATCATCATCATAGTTCTAGGATTAATCTTGGTTGTTAGTTCGGTTTAGGCGAGAGATTCTAGGGTTCATTTATGTATGGATACTAGTGAATAAAATTACTTGGTGCTAGTCTTTGGTAATATTAACTAGAGAAAAGATTGAATTGTTTGAATGACTCCGAATTTGGCCGATTAGCCAAATAAAAAATAACTTTAGAATGTTGCATTATATGTAATGAACATAGGCTGTATTTTTTGAAATATATTCACGTCCGTATTCTCGAAGAGGTAGGCCGAGGTATGTCTAGGGCACTCACGACTAGCCGAAGAATCCCACAATGTGATATATGGTAAACTAATCGCCAACCGGGCGCATATCGAATTTCGGGAATTTTTGTCAAGTTCTACTTGGGGATCGAACACAAGAACTCATGAAGCAAAGTTCAACGCCGGATTGCTAGACCACGGAGACGATTAATTGTTATAGATTATATTGCTACTCGTATGTAACAAGAAAAAATACTTAATTCCCTGTGCAAAGTGACATCAGGTGACCCACTTTTTGCCTCCACACACACTCGTTTGCCTCGTCTTGTATAAAAAAAATTGCAGACGGACCGCTATTCTAGTATAAATATCTAAACATGTGTCGTGTCCATCATAGTCCGATGAAGTTGTAAAAACCTCGCGGTTAGCAACATAATACACATTTGACCGCCTCGTTGGTCGAGTCGTTAGCGTATACGCCTAACTACACCGATCAACTGCGAGGCGCGGGTTCGATTCCCGACGGGACCAGGTATTTGTGTGATGAACATTTAAATGTCTGCATTTCCGGGTCTGGGCGTTTATTAAATTAATTCTGGTATCTATATAAGCAATCTATGTATTACCATCGTTGACTAACACCCATAACACAAGCATATTATAATTTGCTTACTTTGGGTTTAGATTCAATTCGTGTAACTTGTCCTGGAATATTAATAAAAAAGTCATGTCCACACAAATCCATCTTACACCGCATCCCCCAAGCGGGGTCAATTAGTAACGTTAGGAAAGCGCTCGTCATGGCTGGTAATGTGAAGCAGACAACAGCTTTATATTCAGGAAAAATTGGACGAGATTTACAGGATTGGCTAGTGTAGGCAACCGTTTTCCTATCACATTTTTACTATAGAAGCTTTTAAAATTTGTATCACTATCTTGTTGTGTTTGAGCTCATTTGACTTTTTAATGACTATCTCATTCAGCCAACATGGACGCGGCTCTCCTGATGTTAAGAGACTTCCGTGGCTTGTAGACACCATAGATGTTACAGGTGCGTTGTTGTCCTGAAGCCGGGGTATAAGACCTATTGTGCAAGTCTACCAGCTTTCCGGCCATCCAGACCAGAACTTAATAAAGTCATTATGGCGGCAGGAATAGGTACGGCGAATTATCCCTATCCGGGCAAGTTGCTGCACAACACCTTCCACCTGTGGTCTTGTTGGTAAAGACCTTCATTTTAACCTTACTAATTGGGTCTTCTCAAGTCTTGTGCTCGGAAAAGCCCTTACGAGTAACTTGTCACAAAAATATGTTTTATTATAAAAAACGTATAACATAAAAAAGCTATAGGGTTTTCTCGCTCCCAGCTCTAGCTCCGTTCAGTGCCCGCTTAATCCACTGAAGCTAATACCACAAAGAATAAACGAATAGTATTTATAATAAATAATTTGTTGGACGCCAACATCTAGTCTAAATTATTAAATTATTCTCATAGCGGGCATTGAACGGAGTTGAAGCTGGGGCCGTGCTGTGAAAAAATCTACCTTGTTTCATATTCAGTAAGGTCTTAATTTGACAGTAGTAATTATATTGATAGAAGACAGCATAATAATAGTAGATAGCCCAGGGTTAGTCACAACCGTGGCTTATAGAAGTAGACTTATATATTAGGTCCGGGGGATTCGAACCCGGGACCGCAGGCAGTCAAGTCCAACACCTGAACCGCTAGACCACAGAGGTGATAGATATCTATAGCGACAAAAAGTTTTATTTACTTGCATCAAAAAATGTGATTCCCCCGTGTTGGTCCGGGCTCCTTTGTAGAATAGACCATCTGCCTTCCTTGCCAGGCAGCTCGTAAAAGGCGAGCAAAGGCTCACCGTCACTAACACCGTGGCATCTGTCTAGGTGGTAGAGTTTAGCAGAGACTCGCCCAGATTGGTACCACCGCCTTACCTATTCCTGCCGCCATGACGTCATGACGTGTTCCGGTTCGGAGGGTAAGGTAGCCGGTAAACGTACTTTTACTCGAGGTTTAACATCCCGGCCTCAGGTTGGTAACACACCATTTCCTACCACCTTTGGTGTCTCTAGGCAACGTGAATTTCTTAACATCAGGAATTCCGTCTGCTTGTTTGCCTTGCAATGTCATAAAAAAAGACTATTTTTTGTCTTCTGAGGATTTGCTTAATATATTATTTTGAATAAATTATGATCAAAAACATTTTTGGTATTCATGTTTTCCAATTAATTATCTTTTAGCAAACAGGACCAGAGGCTTGTTTGATATTTTCCCATGCTAAAAAAAGTGGGCTAATAAAATAAGCAGGACTTGTTTTTCTACCGAATTTTCCACTTTTTCATTACGGCACGGAGCGACTGATCAAATGTAAACACTTTCTAATAAAACTTTCATCAATTTATTTGGGATTGAGTCCTAGATTAAATGTTGTTACAGAGTGTGAAAAAGGCCCATAATATGTTACTTACATATTTTTATAATAATTGAAATATGTTATTTATATATGTTTTGTAATAATGATTTTTTACATAGAGCGTGCACGATGAACTTCAGAACGATTTTATATAGTTCGTACAGTTCATATTACCACTTGAGTCGAGAAGGATTTACTGAGAAGATTCCATTCCTAAAATTTTACATTTTTGTGTTGTGCTTAATAAAACTTTATTAGTTTATCCATAACCATTTCTTGTAAAGGTGAGTTCAGAGTTGAGCTTCATAGTTATGTATAAGAGAATACTATTCATTAATTTTCGCTTGAGTCAGTTGACTCCTCTGCACGCTCTATACTAACACTCACTAAGGTTTGAGATCACTGACTCGAGTTCTCTAAAACTTATTTAAGCAATCATCCAAAAAGCAAACATTTAATAGCTTTGCTTTTTTGAGTGTATTTATGTACTTCGTTCGCTCTATTCTAACAAAGCTCTAAGGTCTAAATGCTTGCTGACACACGTTCTCCGTAGGTTGTTTGAGCAAATATCCAAAGCTGCAACTAATCAATAGTAAAACATCAACTCTCCTTTTATTTGACTTGACTAGGATCTTTTGATTTAATTTTCTAGATTTCAATGACACGTAGACGCTGTAAAGCTTTGTATGTTAGCATCAGCACGTTTATAAAGCTCTTTATCCTCCTCGGCTTGTCTGCATGTCAAACCCCTGGTATCTCAATAACATGACGCCAAATTACATCCTTACATTGTACGACGAGAAAGAGCGCGCCCTTTAACATATATTTCGCTTCCTTCGTGTAGTCCAATTTATAAACTCCAGCGATTAATATCATATTCCAAGATAGTCTTTCAGTTTTTAATTAGATAGAGTAATCCGTCACTAAAATAGATATTAAATTAAAAGAATGAAAGTTTATGTATAAAAAAAAGAAGAAATTAAAATTTCGATGCTCAATTTCACGAAGTAAGTAATATCATTAAAATGAAGTTGTTTATCATAAAGACCTACTACCTTCAAAATGAAGCCGTATCTTCGACAAAATAAAAATGATAATCCCAATTCGATAAAAAAAATGTGTACAAATACGTGTTAAAATTGTGACATTTACGAAATTAGCTAAATGTTTTTTCCATTGAAAAATAAATGGCGTAATACTTGATTTGTATGAGATTTTGCTAATATGAAATAATGGACACAATTTATGAAACATCATTTTTTAAAATTTATTTTAGTTTTATTCATAAACTGTGTTAAGACTGAAATTTCATTTACGCCTAAGATAAATAATATACATATAATCTATGAAATAAGTCTTGGCGCCATCGAGAGAAAAGATGGTCAAAGTTTTTCATAATTATTGAATTTTGTGTTGATATTGAGTGAAATTAGTCAATTTTGGTGGCATTTTGTATAATTTTGTTCAGTAAAAGTGCACAAATGAAATAATCATGAAGAAATTAGCGTATCGTGTATTTCCTCGTTACCGCCAAATCTCTTTACATTAACTTATGTAATGAGGCCGCCGCTTTACCCAAGAGCCTGACATGACTTACTAACTACTTGTGACTGATGACTAATCTTAATTGATAAAAAATTTTATACAAATTTCTACTTGACGAATGGCAAAATACTAAAGTGAAGGCCAAAACTTAAAGAAAGAAAGAAAAAGAAATCTATGAAATAATGCTTTTCATTATTCACTTATTGAAGCGTTGTTTTAGAAACTAACTTGCAAATATTAGTCTCTTAGTACGTTTATAAAGCTTTTTATTCCCCACAGTTGTCTACGTATCACACCCCCAGTATCTCAATAAGATGTTGCCAAATTACATCGTTACATTGTATACCGAGAAAGGGCGCGTCTTTTAACATATATTTCGCTTTTTAGTGTGGTGTAGATTACAAACACTAGCGTTTCTTTTCAAAATCTCCTAACAATATTTTTTGAGTGAGACTAAATCTTCGTTTGTAATTTGCTAGAAGAAATCCACTAAAGCAGTGGATTTCTTTTGTAGCAACATTTTTTGTATATTATTAAATACAGAAAAATGTTTTCCTTATGGAAAGAGAGTTGTTGTTGTTACTTGTGCATGCTATATTGTGTGTTTGTTACGATATAATTGTGGTGGAGGATAAGAAAGGCAACGGTATCAATCCTGGTAAGCTTTTTCTTAGCACTTCAGCAATTAGTAACATTTTAAAAGTGTTTGACTTTTTTTTCAGTCCCTCTAATTTGTTTTATATATTTCATGAATAAGAAAAACCCATGTTTCATGAATAAGAAAAACCCATGTATGGAGTATTTTTAAATCTAAGCTTATTAAAATGACAAAAACCTTGGATTTTGTTTTATTAAGATTTATGAAGAATAAACAGTTTCTTAAATATTTGAGAATTTGTTTTATTCTAAATACAAACGTTGAACATGTAATTTTTAGCATCAGTAAATTAGTCTGCTTGTTTGCATTCCGATCCCAAACAAAATCTTTTCCTTTGTTTCCCGCCGACCGCTTTCTTTGGTACCACGGCCTACAAGAGATTTTAAGACGCGATTCACAAAGCGGAACGCTCCTACGCCCAAATTGCTTCGTTTACGCGCCACTGTCGTTGTACGTTCCATACAATTATCGTAAAGTACCACACATAATGAGATCTCACTAAATCCAACTCTCATTGGAGCTCACTCATTAATTCTTAATGTCTCCATTCTTTCCGCCTCTTGAACTTGATCAAATAATAGTTCTTCAGTATTTGAGTTTTGGAGCTTAATTTTATATGAACGTTGAGCTTTGATGTCGGCAGTTTTATTTCTTACTAGCTGAGATGACAGACGTTGTTCTGCCTGGTTTTCTTTTTCATATAATGCTTCTCCTGACTATAACTAACACAACAAAGTAAGAATTACCAAAAATTAGTCCATCCGTTGACGCGTGCTGCGATGATCAAGGGATCCACTTTTATTTATAAGATTAGTATCCGTAGGGCTACTCTTTGATCTCGATTTTGGAATTGGAATTTGATATATCCTAAAGTATTCTTGAACACTACTAAATATTAAAAATTTGTTCATGTGAAACAGAGTTTGCGGAGGATCAATAAAATATTTAAAACCTGCATCGCATCAGCAGCTATTTTAACCAATGACCGAAAAACCACCCCTGCTTATAAGGTTGACGTGTCAGTGTCCGTGTGTCTATATGTGGCATCATAACTTCTAAATGTATGGACCGATTTCGATGCGATTATTTTTTTCGTAAGCTCACGTGATTGAAATGGTTCTCATTGCCTTTGTTAGCCATATTACCTATCCGTGACGTAGCTAATATCATGGACAAGTTGTGTTGGCGATTATTGTATAGTTTTAATCTTTTAATCAAAATGAGAGTGCTTCGGAAAATCGCTGACTGAATTCGTAACAGTGAGATCCGAGAAAGAGTGAGATTGAAAGAAAGTATTGGTGTTAAAGTGCGAAAGGGCATGTTCCTCTGGTTCGGTCATATGGAATGAATGACAGATGAAAGATTGACAAAGCAGATATACAATGCGAATGTGGATGGATGTAGGTACCCGAGGAGACCAAGGTTGACATACCACGATCAGATCAATCGGACATTATCCGAAAGTGGTGTCAATAGTTGGTTTGGGAGAAAACCAGCGTGTTTGTGTGAAAAGGGTAATAATTGTGAAGGAAGCAGGTCAGGTTTGTCAAGATCGTGAGGTCTGGTACTCGATACTCTCTGCCTACCCCGTAAGGGACTTGGCTATTGATTAATGTTTGTTAGCAGCGATAACTGTTTTCAACCAGACAGTCTATTTTCTCTTATGTTTTTCCTACAAAAAACCGACAAGTCCCACCTAAATCTGTTTTGTCCACAAACCATTTCACATTATTTTCTGTTGACAGAATGTCCTCTCTATTGTGTCACATAAAGTGTTTAGTTATTCTCACAAAGATGGACAACAAGGGCTGTCTTCAGACAACATAATACTTTAAATATTCAATGTTCTCCCGTAAAAGGGTCAGTGGAGCAGTCACGTATTGGGGTTGGATATTTTTATAAACTAGGGCCAAGGCTCTCGGCGCTAGAAAAAATATTTAGAGCCTCTCGAGAAAACAGGGCATTTTGGGTTGCAGTATAAATAATATTTTTATTGTGGGAGAGTTACTACGCGTTTTTGGACAGAGAGTTACAGTTTGTTGTGACGTCCTTACTACTAAACTAGCTGTGCCCGCGACATTGTCCGCTTTGAATTCGACAGCAAAAAGATTTTTTTTTCAAGTTGAAGAAGAATAACTTAAGTACAAGAAGTACTTTCATTACATCAGATACTTTCCAGTTAAGTCCCGCCAACATTGGAACTGTCATTTTGAAAAAAATAGTCTGAGAGAAAAAAATGGCAAAAATGTTATATCTTACAAAATTAAAAGCGGTTATTTTAATACAGACAGACATTCCTATTTAATTTATTGTATAGATTTTGCGACTATGCTCGCATTTAAAGGTTACTTGTCTCTCCCAGATAGGCTTGCTAACTTCATATTATAGATATTGTTGGATGTGGAGGTAGTTAGAAAGCCGGAGATTGACATAGGCTACTATTTATCCCAAAATCTATTGCGGATAAAGTAACTTATCCCGACATCTGGTCCTTTACGTTAAGTTTTTATTGATTACGTTCAGTAAGTTACATGTAGAAATATTTGACACTTTTGGCAAAAAATGTGTTTCTCTTAGGTGGCAATAAATCTAATAGGTGGCAATAGGTTCTTCAAAGTTTTTATACAAATGGTTGACAAGGACGGTAGCCAGTATAGTAACCTTGACATGCCGTAAACTCATGGTTAGAACTGTGTTATAGATAACGTGTTTCTGCGGAAGATCTCAATAACACAGTACAAACATGAAAGAGTATGGAAACTATAAACGTTCGAAATGGCACACTCACATTTACATGCGCATCGCGATTTTTGCACTGCTGCAGGAGCGAGTGCCTCGTCAAGGTGAGTGGTCACTTTATTATTTGTTTTCGCGATCTTTTTAAATTTTTTTTTTCGAACCATAAACAAGTTTACAATGTCGCTTATTATATAAGTACCTAGAGTTACATATTGTTACTTATTATAAACTCAACATGTTGGTTACAGCTTAACTTTTTATATGTTATAGACGCGGGACCAATAACATTTATATGTAAACATTTACACAGTTTCAAGGGAACTAAACTTACAGATTTATACCTTAAGTGGTAAATTATGTCTATAGATATACGCTATTAATCTTCCCCTATTGAATTAATCGGGGCAAGTAACTTTGTGTATGTTGGTATTTGCGTGTGTAGATTTGTGTGTTTTTGCGTGTGTGTACATCTGTTGGCGTATGTGTGAATGTATATTATGCTAGTTTATCTTAATTTAAGTATTACATACTCGTATAACAGTGAGTAATTTTGATATAATGTGTAATTTAAAAATAAAAAATAAATGACTGCTTAATTGTTGTGTTTCAACTGTATGATTTTTTTTTAATTTTAAGTATTTAATTTAGGGTTTTGACAACAAGTGAACTATTTGTCTTTTGTACGTACCGATTCGACAGCCAAATATATCCACCGAGTTGAACATTTTATTGTATGTGTCTACTAATCGGTTCAAGGGTGATCGGATACTTGCATTTGTGCGGCATCGAGGGACGGAGAATAAGTATTTAGGGCGCATTGATCTTATACGTGTACGTGACGGAACTGCATAATTAACCCGGTTAATTATGTCTATAACGTCATATTTGTTATTACATAGGTCGTATAGCAACATAGCTTCGAGCTGTTATCGTCTAGATGAAAGATCCAAAAGGTTAAACTTTTCCAAAAGATGTATATAGGAACAACGTCCGTGGTAAAATTTATAATAAATACGGCGCAAAAACTTTTTCTGCACCATTTCAATACTCTGGTTGTATTTGTCGTATAATGGATTCCATACCGATACGCCGTACTCCAATTGGGGTCTTACAAGAGATTTAAATAGATATATTAGAGTAGAGGGATTTTTAAATTCAGTAGTTGCCCGTATAGTGAAACCATACATTTTGTACGCTTTAGCAATAATATTTTGTATATGTATATCAAAATGTAGTTTACTGTCATACGTTACCCCTAAATCTGTAACAGTATTAACTCTAGTAATTACTAGATCATTAATAATTAAAATTGCTACGATTTGGATTTTGCTGGGATCAACCGATGCCATGAGATTTTTTCACCTACTTGATACTTAATGCGATTGTGATAATTAGGTACGTACCTAGTTGAAAAAATGTCATGACAACCCTCTTGCTTCAATGAAGTAAGTTTTTGCCTGTCGGTTCGAATTCACTGAGTAGAATAAACCATCTGCCTCTCTACCAGACAGCTCCTAGAAGGCGAGCACAAATTAAAATATTCTTAGGTCAGTCCCAACAAGATCATAGGTGCATAAGCAATAGCATAGAGTGCTGTGCAGTAACTTGCCTGGGTTCCAGTCTGGAGGATAGGAGATAGGTAGACTTGCACAGTTGGCCTAACTTCCTAACGTATCTATAGGCCACGGCAGTCTCTTAGCATCAGGAGAGCCTTGTGCTTGTTCGCTGATCTGTAACAAAAAAAAGCTTCTATACTGTGTCATGCATGTACTGTGTCAATAACGCGGTCGTAACCGCGCGCAACATCTTTTTTTAATGATAATGGAAGGCAAGCAAGCAGACGGATTTCCTGGTGGTAAGAAATTCACACCGCCTAGAGACACCAAAGGTAGTAATGGTGCGTTGCTGACTTGAGGCCGGGATGTTAAGCTTCGAGCAAAAGTATGTTTACCGGCTACCTAACTCCTTCAAACTGGAACATATCATCGGCAAGCATTAGACGTCATGGCGGCAGGAATAGGTCGGGCGGTGGTACCAATCCGGGCGAGTCGATGCGAAACATCGCCACCTAGTAGGATGTAACTGTGTTAGTGACGGTAAGCCTATGATCGCCTTTTACGAACTGCGTGGCAAAAAGGTAGATGGTCTATTATGCAAAGGAGCCCGGCCCAACACATCTATAATTATTACGCAGCACCGAGATACGGCATTTAATTTTTATCCAACATTATTTTTTTAATAAAGACACTTATCCTACATTTAACGCTTAAACAAACGTACTTCGCTCTTTGATCTGCGTTTCACGTTGAAATTGTCAGATTAAATTAAACAGATAAATGAAAATGGTCTCGGAAAATTTCGTTTAAAACAGTCACTGAAACGCTTTGAAGATGTAATATATTTACGAAGGACGACTGATTACTTTCAGGATCCGAGGTGTATCATTTGGGAACAGGAATCGTAAACATATGTCCTGAGAGACCGGGAGAGAACTGACTTTACATTTACCTCATCAATCACATACATTTCGATCAAGCCTACATTAAGTGGTCTTATTTTATTTTATTTAAACTTTATTTAATACAACAAAAAAGTGAGTATAAAAGGCGAACTTAATGCTATATGCACTCTCTTCTAGTCAACCTGTAGGCTAACAGAGATAAAATATGTAGGTACCAAATATACTTACAGAGAAGATAAAATACATAAATTTGAACTTAAGCCTACAATCGCCTCTATGGTCTAGCGGTCCGGGAGTTGGACTTGACTGCATGAGGTCCCGGGTTGGAATCCCGGGTCGGCCAACAAAAAGAAAATTGGATTTTTCCAATTTTCTAATAAAAAAAAATGTTGGTCGGGATTGGGAATGTGCTCGGTTGGCGATAGGCTTGTCACATTGCCACAACTATCACATTGTGGGACTTAGTGTCTTCGGCTAGTCGTGGGTGCCCTGGTTGTGTCTCTGCCTACCTCTTCGGGGATATGGGCGTGAAGATACTTTTTTTGAACTTAAGCCGTCTTATTAATAAACGTGGACTAACGTAGGTGTAACATTAAGTTGATATTATAGTCTGTATCACAGTGTAATAAAGACTATAGTACCAGACTAACTTTTAGCGTAATTTACGCCGTTTTTAATAATAAGGAAGGAGATGTCTTCTATCACATACATTATTTGCTTATCGACCCCAAGCCATGCTTTACTGTTACTCTCAGAAAAATGTAGTAAATCAGCGGCCAAGTAAAATTTCTTCAGACTTTGCTATCTTAAAAAATACGTCCTCGTATTTAAGACTCTCTTCCACGGAAAAACGTTTAGATATCAGGATAAAAAGTAGCCTAGATTACTCTCCATCCTCCTATCTCCATACACAAAAAATACTCAAGGAAACAAATGAACAAACATTAGCATTTATGATATTACTTAGCTGACCGGCTAGACATTGTCGGTCATTCCCGCATGTCACCCCCTAGTTTGATTAATTTTATTTACAAAAATTCCCGCATGTCACCGGGGGGGACAAACGGGAATTCAGAAAACAAAATTCCCGTATGTCACCCCCTGGTCTAACATGAAACTAACTATCAAAAAATAACATGAAAACTAATATCTTTACATGCATGGAAATGAATGTTTGTTTTTGAACTATAGATAGAAAAAGAACTATTTGGAGTTACATATTTACGAAAGTTAAATTTTTTTGGCAAAAAATTAATCAACAATCTATTTTAACTTTTTATATTTTCAAAAGCAACAGATTTTAAACATAAAATTTTCATTTAATTTAATCAAAAGTAAGTTTTTTTATGACATTGGAAGGCAAACAAGAAGACGGATATTAAGAAATTCACGCATCCTAGAGACACCAAAGGCGGTAATGGTGCGTTGCCAACCTGAGGCCGGGATGTTAGGCTTCGAGCAAAAATAAGTTTACCGGATACCTTACCCTCCGAACCGGAACACGTCATGACGTTATGGCGGCAGAAATAGGTAAGGCGGTGGTACCAATCCGGGCGAGTCGCTGCTAAACTCTACCACCTAGTCAGATGTCACAGTGTTAGTGACGGTGAGCCTATGTATGTACTAATCATAACTATTATTTGTAAAACCAAACATGTCTTTTCGAAGTTTAATTTTAATTCACTAGCTCATACTCACTGAATACTTAATTTATTAATAATATATATAAATTGGGCTAAATAGTAGATTGTCCTATTGATGAGGCCTTTCCATGATGATTTTATCCAAATAGAACAAAGAAACCTACTATATTCTATATTTGAAGCAGTTGAAACAATAAAGGACGAGTATTTAAATATTTGGTAATAAATTTATATTAATAATGTGTAATAAATTGTAATTTTATGATGGAAAGGTAAGGCAAATTATTTAAGTTACTTATAAAAAAAAATTTAAAATATCTAATTTCAAACCCTATGTAAATTCAATTTATTGAAAAAGAACCCTTAAAGATATTATCCTTATAGAAAAAAATGTTCACGAATCAATTCCCGATTGTCACCGGTTTGTCCCACCCGGTGACATGCGGGATTTTTTTTAAAAGAATTCCCACATGTCACCGGCGGGGACAAACTAGGGGGTGACATGCGGGAATGACCCGACATTGTTCAGTCTTAATTATGAATATGGATTTCTTTAATTTTCTGTTTTGCTAAACTAACTATTTCTTTACGTTAATACGAATTTTTTTCTTACAAGAATCAACATAGCAAATGACTATGGGAAAGGGATTATTCATTTTTATGTAAAAATAACCATTCGCGATATTTCATTGAAATCGGTATAATATTTTTATCAGTTTAGTATTTAGTATAATTTATTATAAACAATTGCGTAGATGACGTGTCGCTGCAAATAACTGAATAACTAAATAGTTTAATCATGAATGAGATACCGTGACCTGGAAATCGAACCCGAAACCTTACGAGATTATATCCACGTAGATAATGAGTCATCTATATTTAGGTTAATCATTTAAACACATCAGTACTCACGTTAATGGTGCGTTTTACGGCTACACTTGTTTAATAAATCCCACCGTTTCATCTGTGTGTACGTTTGTAATCTGAGCATTAACGGCTTTCAAAGTAAACGGCGTTACTCAGTCTGGTTTTAATGTAGCTATTAAACTACCGTGCGTTATTATTAGTGATGCCCCATAAGCTTCGAATCCCGTAGCGTGCCGGATTCCCTGCAGTTATGAGAATCCCGAAATATTTTGTTTCTTTCAGTTACATTTCCGTAATTGTAATTTCCGTGACAGTTATGACGAACCTTCATTCATCACAGAATACTTCATATGTCACCTTTTTTGGTACCAAGTTGGAGTATAAATTTCATTCTTTTTTAAACTCGTTATGTATCTGTATTAAAAATAAATATTTTGATACAGTAAACGTGCAACATAAACTCGTAAGAATTTTATGCGATGTTTTATTCATTATGAATCAACCTAACATTAACATTGTCTTTAATTCCAATTAGGTGAAAATGTCTGGAATAAGACTGTTCAATGATATCAAGCAAAGCTCGAAATACTAAAATTATGTGATTATACTAAATTATTTAAAAATACATGATAAATACTATCTTTAGACTATGTGACAATCTTAAAAAACCGGGATTCCCGGGATAAATTCGAGAACATATTTCTCTAGTTTACTATATAATCTTCTATTTTCAGCTAACACTTTTATTGCACTTATAGCGCTTCCAAAAACACATTTCCTTAAGTGTTTCGCGTTTTTTATGGTTTCTAGCGGCTCCTTTATAGTGCCATCTACGATGTCGTTTCCAATTTTAACCTCATATTTTAACGATAGATATGCCTTTTTTCATTGATACTTGACATATTTGTAATTATTTTTAATGGAATATTTGGCTGATGTGCAAAACGTAATTAAAGTGATGTATAAATATCTGTTAATTTATTTTATTTTAACTGTACACTAATAATAGATTCAGAGCTATGACTTTGAAAATATCTAATTTAGATTTTAAGTGCTAACTTAGGTCTGAAAATATTTTAGATTTAGTGTCTATAATGTCGATATCATAAGTTTTTACTGATTAAACATAAACTTGGAAAGGGCACCTATGATAAAACAGAAACTATTATATGTCTGTCTGTTTATTTAAAGATATCCGATATCTTGATGACAAAATAACTAATGGTATACGGAGTGACTTGGGCTATTTTTCGTCGTAATCGTCCAAGGGACAAACAGCTATTGTTGAAATTCTAAATGCGGGTAAAGTTGCAAGCAACTGAACAAAACAATTAACAACCTAATAAAATTATAAATTTAGGGCAGTAATAAATCTCCTGAATAATGTTTAGTCCATTAGCAAGAAATAAATCAAGTTTGTAACTACTTTATCAATCTTTCAACTTTGTCGTGTCCACAGAGAATGGTTGAATTGTTTTCATCCGACGAAAAAAGGAGGAGGTTCTCAATTCGACCTGTATGTTTTTTTGTATGTATGTTACTCGATTATACCGGTGTTTGTGGACGGATTTTCAAAATTGTTTTTTTTAATTGAAAGCCTATACTCCCGCGGTCGTCCCATTATAATTTGGTCCAGGTGTGCATTAGCATTCATGGGAAAACCACATATGTTCCAAATTTGAATTCGGTTTTTTGCAGTTTTACTGCGTTTAATTATTACGCTTAGGACTTAGACTCAAAAGATTTTGTTCTGTAACTTAAAGCAAGTCTAATTTTATAGACAATTCATTATTTTGCATTTTTTTAATGTTTATTTCTCTTTTGTTTCAGATTTACCAAACCACAAAATGGCCTCGAAAATACTACATTTTTTCCTAATATCAAGCGTCGTGTCCCTGGCAATAGCAGACTTTACAGCCAATTGTCCTCAAGAATGCAAATGTGTCTGGGCAAGCGGAAACAAACAAGCAGATTGTTCAGAAGCAACTTTTCACGATATACCAAAAACACTGAGCGCAGAAATACAAATTCTGGACCTCACTGGCAATGACTTATATGAAATCACTATGCACGCTTTTGAAGATGTTCGATTGATAAACCTTAAGAAACTTATTTTAAAAGAATGCAAACTAATTACAATTCATAAAAGTGGGTTAAGTGGTCTTGCAATCATGATTGAACTCGACTTATCGAAAAATGACCTTAAAAGCCTACATGCTGATACATTTAGAGAGACTTCTAAAATTAGGTGGATTTTACTAAATGATAATCAAATCGAAAAATTGGAAGACGGGCTTTTTAATAATTTACCGTTCCTTCAAAAAGTAGATTTGAGTAATAATAGGATAGTGCAGATTGGTATTAAGACATTCATGAATCTACCAAAATTTAACAATCTAAGACTTAATAATAATAAGTTAGAATATTTAAAAATTGATACATTAAGTTCATTAACTGGATTATCTAATCTTGATGTACATGATAATCCATGGCGTTGTGATTGCTACTTACAACCTTTCAGAAATTGGGTTATAAGTAAAAAACTTTACACATCGTCTATATCTTGCAATGATCCACCAAAAGTACACGGGAAATTATGGAAGGAGCTAGATTCCATTGATTTTGCTTGCCGGCCAAGCATTGTGTATCCTTCGACAAAAACTACCCTACGATCATCCGACACAAACGTGACTCTTTCTTGCCAAGTGAATGGTAATCCTTTACCAGACGTCAATTGGGTTCTGAATGCCCAAATTATAGATGGCACGTATAGATATCAAGGAGAACTTAAATATTATATCACTCAAACTAATTCAGATAATAGTAAATGGGTGAATTTAACAATAATCGACGCTGGTAGTGAAGATAACGGAGAATATTTGTGCGTTGCTAAAAACGCAGGAGGTGTTGAGGAAAGAAGCTTGACATTAGCTATAACACATGTAATGCCTGGTGTAATAGTTCCAAGTGGAATGGATAGTAACACACTCTCAGTTTTGATTGGTGTTTCATGTGCTGCTGCAATATTACTCATAATCTTGGTAATCTTGTGCTATTTCTGCTGTAGAAGACGAGGCATAGACAAGAAAAAAGCCAATACATCAAACGGAGAAGCTTTAATTGAAGGGTCAGTCATACCTGAAATGGAGAAAAGTCTCATAACAGCAGTTAATCCAGTGACGAAACCACCTAGAAGATATGATGTGCCACCTTCGATTACCAGTGGGGGAACTGAAATGTCAGAACTGAATAAAACACTGCTTGATACTGACTCTGTATTTGGTAAGTTTCTTTAAACTTATTTTTTTTACATGTTTTGATAGTATGAATAGAAAGATTAATGATGACGATATAATTTTAACGTTGTAACAGCGAGGTTATTAAGATTTTTATAACATTTTGCAAGTTGACTGCATAAGGTCCCGGGTTCGAATCCCGGGTCGGGCAACAAAAGTAAATTTGGATTTTCCAATTTTCTAATAAAAAAAGTGTTCGGGATTGGATATGTGCCCAGTTGGCGATAGGCTTGCCACCTATCACATTGAGGGACTTTGTGTCTTCGGCTAGTCGTGGGTGCCCTGGTTGTGCCTCTGCCTACCTCTTCAGGGATATGGGCGTGAAGTTTTTTTTTTGAAGTTTCTATTGTACCTTTTTACTTATAACGTAAATTAAAAATGGTAATATTTACTTCACCCACGTGAACAGAATTTTGAAGTCTCATCACTAACTTGGCTTTAATTCAACAATGCTTAACGCATTGCTTCTGGATCGCTTAACGTTTTTTAAAAAAAATATTTTTTAGAACCAGTTTTTGACAATTAATTAACTCTTCGATTACAAGCAAATGATACCATGAAAAATAATACATAAAGTACATAAAATATGCAAAAAGTATATAAAATATAAATAATGGTTTCGATAAAATATATACACATATATAAACATAACTATGAGACGTGTAACTTCGCAAGATCAGACTATAGAACGACCTGAGACTTGTAAAAGTTATGGGTAGCGAAGTTTTGCTCGAATAATGTTCAATTAGTAGAAATGTCTAGCGTAATACTTACAATTTTCTAGAAAATACTTCAATTAAAGAGTTCTGAAGTGTAGTATTGAACTAAAATACAAAGAAATGAAAAGGATAATAATTTCTTTTCACATAAATAATTTTACTTTTTACATAAAATTCTATTTTATTACTTATCTTCATCCCCTTCCCAAACACTTGACTTTTAAGGTAAAAATACTTGAAAAAATCGAAACGAAAGAGATTTTATTTTTTTATGTGTAAAAAAATTGACCTCCTAATCTATGTAATATATTTTTTTTTATCTTAATAGTTAATATTAGCAAAAAAACTTTGTATACTCGTATATACGCTTAACCTCTTTGTGACTTGATCCGATAACCAATAGGTCTGAACTCGTGGCGACTCACGTTGGCGATAAGATAGCGAACGTACCATTAACATCTATGGTGGCTAGTGGCGCTAGGGGCTAAAGGTGTCTTTTATTATCAGTGAACGTCTGCTTGTTAGCATCTTTGTTCGTCTTTTAACATAAAAAACATACATTTTATAATGGAATGCATAGATACGATGAATCGTAAACAAGATCAAGATCAATAAACTGTAGGTAGCTACCATTCTCAAATGTAATTAATTATATTTTTTTAATTAAGTTAAAATAATCATGACGCACAATATTAGCTAACTTTGCTCCACTATCATTTGTCTTCAATAGTCAGATCAGCTGCACCCACTTTGCGCACAGCCGAATATGTTTAACTGTTATATAGTTAGTTTAATCTTTTCAATTTAAAAATTTAAACAGTTTTATTATTATGTCCATACTAAGTCTGGTTTGAAACCTTTAAGACACGTCATTTAAATACACAATTTTTGTTTCAGCTCACAATGACGATGAAAAGAGATCGCTGGACTTCGATCAACAGACGAAGAGGTCACAAGATGCTCTTAACGTAGAATATGGACGCACAGATGGAAGAGCATACCCACCAGATCTACTGTCGTTTCCTGCTAGAGGAGCTCAAATTTCTCCAGCAGCGAGTAATGCTTCTACAGTCCCTGATACAAGTCGTCTTCAAATGAATCCAGTTAGTCCTATACATTCTCCAATTTATGGAATGACTACCAATCAAAATCTATTTAGAACTCTACCGTATTCTCGGTCACAATCTCCGTTCACAGCACCTATTACACCGCCTGTAGTAACTCCTAGACAAGGTTACGTTACAATACCAAGAAGACCAAGAGTACCGTCATGGTCTAGTACAGCGAGCACACAAATACTCCCGAGCACAGAAGCTCAGGAACCTTTGTATGATAATTTGGGTTTGCGGACAACTGCAGATGGAAGTTCGGTACTTTCCTTGAACAAGACTGGAACAGAGCAGCAGTTTTCGCCAATGAGAAATAGACCATTACCAGCAACTCCAACAGTATATCCTAATCCACATCAGCTCTATTATGCTCCTATCGAAGAACAAGAACCAGCACCATCTCCTGTTCCACCGTTTACTCCAACTAGAAATAGCATAAGTTCACAAATATCAAATCAGGTCTCTACACCAGGTCCTCAAGAACCTGTCAATCCTCGCATGAGTTGGACTGCAAAAAATACATCAACTCCTCAACCTGAACCTAGGAAACAATTAACAATGGATAGAAATGAGGGAAAGCAAAATCAAAATTCAGAAAACAACACATTAAATCGTAAAGGAAAGCCAGAAACTGGATCACTCAGAAGAAACCCTAATCCCAACTCAGAAAATAAAGAAGAAATAAGTTCTCCATCTAAAGAAGATCCAAGAAAGAATGAAAGTAACGCTTCTTTGAATCAATCAGGAACTATGGGTAGGAGTGGAAAGATACCACCAAGGCCTCCTCCGAAACCCAAGAAAAAGCCAAGCACGGACGTCAGTCCTAATGAACCTTTATTTGAAGATGAAGGAGAAGATGGAACTGAAGTGTAGCAAACTAGTGACGAAGTGAATGAACAAAGTGCCAATGAGCTTTTAGTGATAACGACACAGTGACGAAAAGTCAGTGAACTATGTAAAGTGCAATCGTATCATTTCGCGGTGCTCCTGTATATAAATTGTGCTAGATTTTTTACTATCGCGTACTAATGGACCACTCGCAAGTTTTAAAGTTA
This sequence comes from Calephelis nemesis, assembly GCA_002245505.1. Classification (NCBI taxonomy): domain Eukaryota; kingdom Metazoa; phylum Arthropoda; class Insecta; order Lepidoptera; family Riodinidae; genus Calephelis; species Calephelis nemesis. The sequence continues at coordinate 55,375 of NJDD01004658.1, read as the reverse complement.
ACGTAGTTATATGCCATGAATTTTACTTTTATTGTACGCATACCTTTATTGTTATAAGTATTTATTTTTAGTACTATATGTATGATTTGGTAGCTCTCATTTGTCATTTTAGACGAATTTCATCGATCTCCAAGACTGATTATTCTAAATTTTCGCATTTTTTGACATTCCTTTCGCATCAATTCCATGGAAATCTTTATGATTGACAGTTTGTTTTCCAAATTTTATTTAATTGAAAGAAAAAGACGCTTTTATCTATTGACTATGTTAATAGTTTATCTTAAGCGCTAACCCAAGTTCTTTCATTTATTACCACTCTATTACTTATGTTGCCTTGGAAACATCGTGTATTTAGGCCGGTGTTAGATTACTTTTGTATCTTTAAAATGTATTTCACATTTTACATGAATTATGAACGACAGATGCTTTTTAAATTTTTTGTATACGAAATGTATCGCTTTTATGTATGTTTTGTATGTCTTTAGTAGTTAGTATGATTAGTTCCTAGATAGGTTCCGAATATAATCCCACCAATACATCCAAGAAACTATCTGAGATTACTATTTTGGCCTAATATTTAAAATTATCATGTATGAAGTCGAATTCATTATTACCATTTTTATCAAGTACAACATAGTTAAGATTGTATCTTCCGATATTTAGAGATTAAAACAAATATACACCTTTTTCCTTCGGTGCATTATGTTAATTTTCTTAAGTTAGTTTATTGGTGCTTATTTTTTAAGACTTAATGTTATTTATTTTGGTATTATCTCGAACGTTTATGCACCAAGTCAGTGAAATCCTTTAAAATTTAAAATAGAGCATTTCATTTTAAACTTTAGAGGATTGTTTTATTATTATATTATAAGGTATGGACTGAAATGGATTCTTATAAATAAATCAGTTTTATCAGAGTCGTTTAAAACTAGCTTATATATAAAGATTCTGAAAAACTAGTTTATTAAAATAAGAGCCATGATACAAATTATGTTGAAGCAGAGTCAGGTGATGAATTTTGAGAAATTGAAGTAACTGTTTATGAAGTCAATTGTAAATTATATTATGTCTTATGGCTTTTATAGAAATAAATGTAATTTAGTGATGGCGCCGCTTGCTAAAGTAATTATATAACAAAGAGGACCTAGAACTTTATTAAAAGTACCTGTATTTTAACAGTGTAGAAAAAAATGTTTTCTACGATTATTAAATATATTAAATAGAGTACATACCATAATCAAAGAACAATATTGCAGTAAATTTGTCAAAAAGACTATTTACGTTTTTTACTGTGACCATTCTATCAACAATTTTTTTTTTTAATTTTCATGACATCTTTTTTTTAATCTATGTATAAATACTTTGCTTGTGGCGTCATCTAAAATAGTGTCAGGTTACAGAACTAAGAGTAACTGAACATGTTAATTATCCAAAAATGTCACCTTTACTCTATAGGTAAAACAATTTGATTTAAAATTTTTAATCTTTTGACAGCTGTTTTTAGTAATGATAGTAGACAAATTTGTAGTCAGAGAGCTGACGTTGGTATTTTTTGTATCGAATTTCTTTTGAATTTCGATTTCTGGTGGTTGTTTGGACTAATATTGTTTGCGATTATAATTGCAGATTGCTTGATCCATGACAAAATACATTTTAGTAATAAGGCATTATTTTGTGTCACATCATGTAAGCATTTTTTTTTTTTTGATCTAGGCAATATTCCAATGTTTTAGAGTCTGTCGACATATTGAAAGCTTTTAAGTTATAGCACTCTTACTATAACTTACTATCTTTCAACATAATCCCTAGTATATCTAGTACCTGGTATACCTAGGACAGTTTTTTTAGTTACTAATTATTTATCTAAAACTTATAATGTATGGTTGACAATCAACAATGACTTAGATTAATCTGAGAGTTCAATTCCATTTAAAATAATACTAATTTATGTTATTCAAAAATTTCAGGTACCAGCCGAATTTATTACTAAATGCGATGAGGAGCATTTAAAGGTTAATTGATTATTACATTTGTAGTCTTTAAATTATGGAGATTAATCAGCAATAGGAAAGCTGCGGTTGTTTCCAACCTCATACAAAATAACTAATGAGATAAAAAAACATCAGCTCTCTAACTATGATTATTATTGTTGTCAGACACAATATCTTTAAAGCGTTTGTGCTTATATTTTAGTATTTCCTTTTTAACTGAAGTTGTTTTTACAAAAGATGGCAGTTGAATAGATAATTTTACAGTCATTTTTATCGCTACGAGATGAAATATATCTACATTAATTTTAGCACTGCCCATTTTTAACCTAAAATCATTTTATTGTTTTAACCGTGTCGTTGATTCGATATGTGAATCGCATAGCATTAGAGTTGGAAAAGTAGGATTTATCAAATCAAAAAATATAAACACATCCTTAGATAAAAAGTAGCAGGATACTGTTCTGTTCGAATTTTGAAAAACAATAGTAGGTACATTAACACATTTTAGCTTTCAATTTTTCAAACATAATATAATTGTATACTTATTTAAGTAAAGATGGCCGCCGTTACTAGCAATGTTTTGTGTATTACTATTAAATTAGCCTACGTATTATTCTGATGTATAAATTATATTACTGTAAAGATTCATCTAAATCCGTGCCGTATTTTTTGCGTGAAAGAGTATCACACATCCTACCATTCTCATAAACTTTCGCGTTTATAATATCAGATCTTGGTCAACACTTTTGATTGGTTGATATAAAAAGTACTAATATGTTAATCGATGATAAAATATGGTCTTAAATACAGTATGAGTTTCAAACTCGTTTTGAGCTGAAGTCTTTTTTTATTTAAAAAAAAAAATTTAATAACTGCTGCAGGTTTTAATGTTCCATATTGTTATAAACTTATTTTTTCTTTATAAAAAAAACTCCTACTTGGCCGTTTTGATATGACACGACTGACGTTTGTATCCAAATTATATTTCAGAGTACTTGATAATTTAAAATAAACTATTTTATTTAAAAAAAAATAGTATTTAATTGAGAAATAACATAGAGGGTGAAGCCTCTTAGGCGTAATTTTTTGAGTTGTGAGTCCCGTAAAGTGAATCGCGAAGTTTACGCTGTATTCGGTTTTACGCTTAAGCTTGTTGTATCAAACATGTGGTACGTTGGTATGAATTAGAAAAAAGCGTAAGTTACGTAAAATTTTACACGATTTACAGCTTAAAAAATTACGCTCGTTTGGTTTCATCCTAAAGTGACATAATATTGACACTTTTTTTACTTACTATGTAGTCTGAAACTTGGTTAAACAGACGTATTATCAATTTTTTTTATTAATTTCGCAATTAATCAGATATTGTGGCTGAATTAATGTGAAATGATATACCAATATGAGCTGATATGTTTGTACAAAGTTCATTATGTTGAGAGAAACTCTGAAATATACATATACATACGAACAAAGAATGATTTAATATCTGTATTGGGTAATGTTGGTTGTTTAAATGAACGAAGGTGTTACCACATTTTACTATTCTTTTATTTAAAAAAAGTAGTCACATGTAGTGGCCTATATGTAACATTTAATACATTTTTTGACTTATGTCAAGATTAAAAAAATGTTTTTTTGCTTTCCGCGGTTTAATGTTTAAATGTAGCAATTAACTATATGGAGAAAATATTACTGGATCTGCCTTCCCAGTCATTTTTTTTATTTAAAAATTATGCCCAGTTCCATTATTCAGAATTTTATCTATCTCAGTGACGGTTATACTTTGGTCTAAGATCCTATAAAATATAGATCGTGCCAAGATAATGATTTAGTTAAGAGCCTGATTGGTCATTTGTATGGTATATACTATTTAAACAATGTTTAATTTTGAAATTTACGTGTGTAGGAAATATATTACAGAATTTAAACGTTAAGACATCCTTATTTTTGAAAGTAAGCAGAAGATTTGTGGTGGTTAGAAATAATATTCCTTTTTGTGACCAATGCTAAATTAAGCCTCTTGTGAAAGTTTCTGCTACTCTACTCTGAACATGGGACACGACAAAGGCATTTGTTAAGGCAGGAATTTTCACTCGTTCTAGATTAGGTTATTGGCAATTTATATTACTTAATCTAAGTAACAATATATTGAGTAAAACAAATACTTTTAATTGATACAATTTACAACTTAGTAACTTAGGCATTATTTTTGCATAAACTAAATTAAGTCAAAACTAAATATTGAAATTTGAAATTACTATTGTTTTTCTGTAAATGACTCGAAATTTAAAATTTTTAAATTAGGTTATTTTAGTTTGCGCCGACAGGACTGCTGCCATTACCTATTACATTCTTTACTGTTTCTTGTAACATAGAATACGTCCAATGTGGTAGAACCTTTATACATTATTTTAATCATGGCGTATCGTACAATGTACTGTTTTTACAATGTTTACTATAGTTTTAAGCGCCACATGTAAATATGAACATTATTATTAACGTGATTAAAGCTATATTTCAGTAATGTTTGTTTTTATGTATTTACTTCCCCGGGTTTCATTTGCGAGATCATATTTTACCTCTAGTTACTTTTACTAAACTGGATGAAAACATTATATGATGATGAAAATATATATGCAGTGTTTCTGTATAACATAGATTCATCCAAATGTGTAAAAAATAAAAGTTTACACAACTACTAGTATCAACGATCAGCCAAAGCCAAAGTAATTATGAGGAAGAGAAATTAACACACACACAAAGGACAATGGCAGATCTCCATAGTGACAATTGTCTGGATTCAAATTGAAGCGTCCCGTATAAGAAAAATGTGTCTAAGTTTCAGTAATAGTACCTGAGTTTACAAGCTAGTTTATTTTCATTCGAGAAAGCCGTAAAAAAAAGATATCGGAGTTTGAAATGTTTTGATTTTTAGGCTATGAATAAACAAAGTCATGTTCTATGTCATTATCACATGACGTATTAATATGGTAGATTAACATTGATTCAAACATATCATGAATAAATAGCAAATAAAATGAAAACAATTTTACCCTTTTTTTACTACATATTAAGAAGTTTGATTTCAAATCTGGTTTGCACGTTAATTTCCACATTTATTTTATTGTAGGTTGTATATAATATTACGCTATACTACTTGGCGGTATGAATAATATGCCGTGGTGAAGAGTTTTTCAGTAATTTTAATCTAAAGTTCAGAATCATCACAATATCACGCAAAAGCATTCTGTAGCACAGATTAATGTAAATGTGTTCTGTAGCATCTAACCACAGAACAACATCTAACTGTCAAACTGTTACTGTCAAAAACGATAGTAGTGCTATGACATTAGACTCGATTAAAAGTAAAATCGATTAAACATTAAACTGATTTGATGATCCGATATACCATATTTATGGGATTTTAATGTTGTAATACTTCAATTAGCTTATTGATATCGATGCTAAACATGAATTAATTGAGTTCAATTAAGCGTATTTTAAAACCACAACCAACACTAGATCTTAAATTGTATCGATTATTTATTTCATAATCGATACAATCGGTTCATACTATTAGTATTTGTACCATTATTGACAATTGAAGTTTAATGTACCTACTTCGTAATCAGTTGATATGCTTTTTATATCATAAATAAACTCCGGCTTTTAAGAAAAAAGTTGAAAACATGAAAATTCGTTAAAAAATAATTCGACTTGATTTGTTTTAGTGAAATCTATGGACGCTAACACAAACCCAGACATTTTTTCTGCCATTATCCTTTAGAGGATGTGGATGAGGAAGCGAAAGAGTAATCCTCAGCAACCCTAATTTGTACTGAGGCATTCGGTAAGAAAACATTTATTGGAAATTCGTCTCTTGAACTGGCAACCCAAGGCTTTGAAGGTCCATTACGAAATTGTCTTAAAATTTTGTGTGTTATCTGATGATTGAAAAATAATACAATCAGACATCTTTACGCTTTAGCAATAATATCATCCTGACATCCTCAGTCTGAAAGCTAGAAAACCAGTAAACCAATCAAGTTCATTAGCAAAGCACGCACCTTCGTTGCAAAAAGGCAAGCATTTTATAAAAATTGTCTATAGGAGATATAGAAAAAAAGAAAGAAATTTGCGAAATATGTGTGTTTAAAAGTTGTTACAGACTACTTATTAGTACCAACATATTCTACCACATTGTGGTGTGCAAATATCTAAGTAACTCAATTAAATATATTTTAGTTTCAATTTTCGTTATTTATATATTTTTACACATAAATACGTTACTAGGCTAGCACTTATTAATTTAAGTAAACTTTATAACTATCGAGTTTTACCCTATCTACCATACACTACCATATATACTATATATTTCTTACCACCAAGAATTCGGTTGATTTACCTTCCAATCTCAAAAAAAGTAACTTATACTACTAAGGAAATTTAATAGAGTACACCTATAAGACGTCAAACCTTCAGAAAGGTGATAAATGATCACCCGGTCTTATCACTTATTTCCTCGGGCGCCATTCCGCGCGCCATTAACATAGACGAACTGCTATTGTACCATGCCAAAGGCGAGTGATGGTCACTGATATGACTGTGAACAATGAATACATAATAGTACTTTTTTATGATATTGGAAGGGTTTGCCTTGCAAACGGATTTCCTGATGGTAACAAATTCACGCCGCTTGCCAACCTGAGACCGGGATGTTCGGCCTCGAGCAAAGGCAAGTTAAGGCTACCTCATCCTCCGAACCGGAAAACATCACCAATCCGGCCGAGTCGCTTTTAAATTCTACCACCTAGTCAGATGTCACGGTGTCAGTCTCAGTCGGCCAGTGCTCGCCTCTTACAAGCTGCCTGACAGGAAGGCAGATGGTCTATTCTGCAAAGGAGATAGAACCAATACTCACTGTGTTCTAAATTGCAGACATATCCGTTCAGCCATTCGAGCGTGAAAGAGTAACAAACAACCATACGCACATACTCACAAACTTGCGCATTTATAATATTTAGAACTGCAATTCTGCTAGCTTACCTGCCAACAGACGACCACCTACTTACGAGTGTCAACCCCAACGTAAGACTCTTCAAAAGGTACGCCGCTTGAATTTACCTAAACTGCAAAGTAAAACTCCCTTGCCATGAGCGGCGATAACTCGACAAATTATACGAGTTGATCAATCCCCAAAGTTGCTAGCGGCTAGCGTGGCTAGCTTAACTATACCGAACAACCACGAGGCTCAGGTTCGATTCCCGACGGGGGCAGGCATTTGTGTGATGAACATTTAGATGTATTAGTATCGTTGACTAACACCCATAACACGAGCATATAATTTGCTTACTTTAGGGTTAGATACAATTTGTGTAACTTGTCCAGAAATATTTACTTATTTAATGTGGAATGCATGTTACTCAACGACAATAATATGTATTGTAGATACTTTAATGCCTAATATGTACTATAACAAAAGCCTAGCGTAGGCTTATCATCACTAACACCGTGACATCTGACAAGGTGGTAGAGTTTCGCAGCGACTCGCCCGGATTGGTACCACTGCCTTACCTATTCCTGCCGCCATAACGTCATGACGTGTTCTGGTTTAGAGGGTAAGGTAGCCGCTAAATTTACTTTTCTCGAGGCCTAACATCCTGACCTCCGGCTGGCAACGCACCATTACTATCTTTGGTGTCTCTAGGCGGCGTGAATTTCTTACCATCAGGAAATCCGTCTGCTTGTTTGCCTTCCTATAACATAAAAAAATCCAAGACGCACAAAATATAGTAATTTATGATTATCATACAAACAACTGCCATAAGAAAAGTTAAACCCGTATCCGTCAGTGATCGGTAGCGTCAGACTTGCTTGCCAACCCATAAACCACCGAGATAGTCAATACTTGTAACTTTTTTTTCATGATATTGAAAGGCAGACAAGCAGACGAATTTCCTGATACCACGACGGTAATGGTGCGTTGACAACCTGAAGCCGGGATGTTAGGCCTCGAAGAAAAGTAAGTTTACCGGCTACCTCATCCTCTGAACCGAAACACTTCAACGGCAAGCACTAACGTTATGACGGCAGGAATAGATGCGGCGGTGGTACTAATCCGGCCGAATCGCTGAGAAACTCTACCACTTAGAATGTGATGGTAAGCTTCACGTTTTACGAGCTGCCTGGCAAAAAAGCAGATAGTCTATTCTGCAAAGGAGGCCGAACCAACAAACTCAACTAAAACTTAGAATATACTTAAATGAGTTTCTGTAAGATACTTAAAATATTAAGTTTCTATAAGATGAAGACGATTGGTTTTGAGAATCATAATTAACTTCTACTATCGTGAAATTGTAAACTATACCAAACTGTACACAATTTACTGTATTATTTTTTGATAGTTGTCGATAGTATTATTTGTCCATGACAAACCGCCAATAAGGAAAGGTTAACATTTTTACGGATATTCAAAATCCGGCAGATTGGGAACTTCTTTATGTCAATTTCAATTCACTATATTCTCTGACTATCCCGTAAGGAATTTGACTGAAAGATAAGTAAAGAAAGAAAGGAAAACAAGAAAAAGATTTGTTTTAGAAATATGAGTGTTACAAAGATGTTACCAAATTATTTGAGCTTTCCAACATATTCTACCAACTTGTGGTGTGCTAATATTTTAATAAGTTTTGATCAAATTGCTAATTTTAATTATTTATCTACTATTTACAGTTTACACACTCTTTTTTGCTATTGATTACATGATTATTTATTAATACAAACAATTGTTAGAATGTAAATTAATTTATGCCCATCTACCGTAAACTACCAGTAACTATCGCAAGTAAGTAAATGTCCACAAATTGGCAGTTTGTTATCGACGAATTGTAAACTGTCAAAAAATTATATGTATTGTAAATAGTTTAACAGTTTTCGACAGTTTACGTTCTTGCGAGATAATTTATAAAAACAGTAATGTATATATTCTTATAGCGATATACATAAATGAGATTTTATTTGTAACTAGCCGTCTTTGTGCATTTTATGTCATTTGGAAGGTCCCAGAACAAATGCGGGAAAACTCTAATCACAAATCGTTTCGCCGGAAAGCCACTGTAATCGCCACAATCGCCAAAATGGTATCTATTAAAGCATCTTTCATTTTCTTAAAGGGAAAAGTTTTTACAGCACTTAATATTTTCAGGAAGCTCGTTATCCTTACGCTGCGTATCCCATCACTCTTGACCCGTGAAGTATATCGCCAGGTACGCATCGGGTAACCAGGTCTTATATTTTAGGGGACGGTACGATTCATAATTTGGTGATTTTTTTTATTATAATTTAATTATATTAAGTTTACTACATGGATGTAACAAAGTAAACTGGACTAAGCCCTTCAATTTTCCATCCATCCCATTCAGTAGCTCATCCGGCCTAATCAAGCATGAATTGTTCTGATATTATTAAGTAGAGAAAATGTGCCACAGAAACTTTAGTATAAGTTAATAAATAATAATAAGTGTTATAGAAGATTAAATCTCTCTTCAAAATATTACAACCACATTGGTATTATATTTTGGTGTTTTATCAATACATTTTATAAAACTGTAAAAGAAGAAAAAATTACATTGAAAATATTTGCAAAAACAGGTAACCAGAAATGGGCAGCACAACACATTTTCGGCATTCAACATTTTCAGTCTGTCTGTTTATAACCCAACTGCGATTCACGCCGAATTTGCTTAACCTTTCCTAATTAATTTTATCAGATAGAAGGTTATAGCCAAGCCATACATTGCGACTTATGCCCGGTTCCTATATTTAAGTAACGAGTCGTTTTTATTACGGTTGTTAGTATTTTGTGCAATTAGTAAGTTTGGTAACAACGCGAATGGTTGCTCGTTTTCAACAATTAAATCTGAACATCTTTTGATAAGTAACGCCTCGTTACTTTTATGTAAACTACGAATGGTCAAACTTTCGAATAACGTTTCGTTGATTATAGGAACCAGGCATTATATATAAAGTTGTCAATTCAGAGCTTTTAGAGTTAGAGCGTTTAGAGTGAGAAGCTTGACATATGATAATTTTTCCACGATGCAAGCCATATAACCAGCTATTGACAATAGAGTAGAGAGAATATCTTCAAGCCCATATCCCCGAAGCGATAGGCAGAGGCACAACCAGGGTACCCACGACATTGTATTATTTAGTAGATTGACAATGGTGATAATTTTGTTGTCCACTCACTAAACTAATTTTATTTTTAAGAGACAAAACACTTAGTGCTGTCAAATTAGTCGTCATTCCTACAGAGGTTTAATATATCACTCGGAAAAGTTGATAACAAACATCACGATTTGACATGTCCGGACTAATCTGACATGTCTAAAGTGTTCCATCTCGTTTGTTATTCTTTCATTTGAGAAAGACAGCACACATCTAAAATAAGTTTATGAACCACCAATATTTTCCATGAAGATGCTTTTGATGGGATTTTTTTGTTACTAGTGTCTCATTTTTTAAATCAATTAATTAATGAAACAGGTCAAACTTTAAATATACCTAATTAAGCGTAAAAAATGGCCTTATGTGACTTTTGTAATAAAAACTAATGTTGCAAAATATGTCTAGGTATCTAAGATTGTAATCTAAATACACCCACGAAACTTTTTTTATTACATGGGACAGCGAACAAGCAGACAACTCTTCCGATCGTAAGAGACAACTGCGATTTATAAACACAAAAAAGTATATTCACACCCATATCCCCGAAGAGATAGGCAGAGGCACAACCAAGGCACCCACGACTAGCTGAAGACACTAAGTACACAACGTGATAAGTAGCAAGCTACCTCTCTCCTACTCTCTCTGTGCCTCTGCCTACTTGGGATATTTTTTTATAATAAAACCAAAAACCTAGACGAACCTGAAAAAGACAGCCGGCATCTAAAATAAATTTACTTTGTGAACAGCACAATCACCACAAATATTTTCCATGAAGATGTTTTTGATGAGATTTTTTTGTAAGTTGTTCATGATAATAATAATAAAACTACTACATAATGTGCTAAGTGATATAAGGCTGAGTCGAAGAGCTGCCTGAAACGTTGCCACTGCTTTACATATTCCTATCACCATAGCCTAAATGCTCAGCCTGTTTTCCGTACTACAGGGTATAACCGTTAAATTCGCATTTGTGTCTTAAGATTGCGCAAATTTTAAAAAACGTTTTGTAGTAACTCAAACCGAATTGAACCTACAATTTTAGCTCCTAGTAGACTTTCGCAAGTAGTAAATGAGATCATTTTGTCGGAATTTTTAATTTTTTTTTTTCAATTAATTTCATAAGAAAAAAAATAATTTACGATTTTAAGAATGTCCCGTACAGGAAAATGCTAAAATTATAATTTCATCTATAACAATGAACATTAATATTAGGAAAAGTCATAAATTTGTCCACCCATACGAAGTCTGGACGGGCTGCAAAGAATATACAGTTTCGTTAAATAACTCTGGCATTCGAAGAAAAACGAAGTAAGAGCTTCAAGAATTATTTTTCATAGCATTACCGATAGCTCAGCTCTGAGAGCTGTTTGAAGTGATGTTTTTCTGTAAAAATATTTAAGCACTATAACATTTCCCTCGTGTTGGTCCGGGCTCGTTTGAAGACTACCTTTTGACCATTTGTCTTCCTGCCAGGCAGCTCGAAAAAGGCGAGCATAGGCTTACTGTCACTAACACCGTGACATCTGACTAGGTGATAGAGTTTCGCAGCGACTAACCCGGATTGTACCACCGCCTTACCTATTCCTATTGCCATAACGTTCGCATGGTAAAGTAGCTGGTAAACTTACTTTTGCTCGTGGCCTAACATCCCGGCCTCAGGTTGGCAACGCACCATTACCACCTTTGGTATCTGCTTATTTGCCTTCCAATATCATAAAAAAATTAAAAACATATACGAAACAAAATTATCACTTGTCCCTTAAATAAATATTCAGGTCTGGTCAGCCTAGGTATCCGTCTCAAATAACGATTCACATTTATTTGACACCTTCCTTTGATTAGGTTATCTTTTAAATAAAACTCCATCAGATAAATCTTCCAAATTACTTTCCAATACTCCCAGGGCTCTCCTCAGTATTTCTGGTCGTAAATAAGTCATCAATCCAAAAATATTGACTGAAAAGGGAATGTAATAAGGGCCCGAAATGAGACGATGACCTGAATACAATAAACCATAAAGTTCTTTGAGATTTTTACTATCTGAACGTTGAGGTATTGAAAGCCGTTAGGGTTGCCACATTATTTTACTGAAGTATGAATAGGAGGTTATGTTTTCTTGGATATTCTATATTATGTACTTTGCAATGATAAATCAAGTTATTTGCTTAGCATTAGATTTCATTCGTCGTGTGTTTTAGTCTGTTCTGTTAAATTAAATCAGTTTGTGGAATTAAATTTTTCTCCTAGACAAATGTAAAAGTCATTATTAACCGTATTCATCGCTTCATATTTTTAAATAAAGAAACACATTGTACTGTTTTACGTAACACTTATGCTTTATTATTTTATAAATAGCCTACCGTAATTAAAGTTAAGTTAAGTTCAGTAAATTAGAAAGTAATTTAAGTTCTAGCCCTGATGATACTGTAAAAATCGAAACCGGTAGGCTATTTATAAAATAATAAAGCATAAGTGATACGTAAAACAGTACAAGTGTTTCTTTATTTAAAAATATGAATATTTGGAAGTTTTACCAAGCGCCGACGATGGAAAATATCAAATGTATTCATCGCTATTAATTTTTAATTTAACTTTTTGACGTGAAAACGTCTTATAATTCGATGGAGCCAGCTGCACGCTCCATAAAACATGTTACGTCGCTCTGAGGCGTTCTATTTAAGGCTTCAAGTGCAAGCGAGAGCGCCTAACGAGTGACAAAGCGGCACAATCGGCTTCCATTCTTATGACGTCGTTGTCACGTTCAACGATCGTCGGTAAACCGGTATTACAGACAACCGCTTCTTTTGTATGTTATAACTTATATATCGGCAAATAAGCAAACCACTCAACTAACAGTGACAAATACAAATCGCTTATAAATACCAAAATGGTGTGCTGTCAACCTGAAACTTATGATAAGTTTTCAAGAAAGTAAATTCAAGACATTAGTAGAATAATAAGATAGCTAGAAAATAAGTTTATAGTCTACCTTTTTCCCAAATACAAAAATTAAGTAAGGGGGTTTACTAATAAAACTTGCGAGCCCGTTAATCTGTTGTGTAACTTTACTATTGCTAACAAAAAAATAAGTTTCACACTAGATCAACGGGCCCCTAAGTTTTATTAGTAAGGGGGCAGATGTTGAATTATGTCATTAAAAAATATGATTAGGGTCGAGTCTACCACGCCAATTCTACAAAGCCTTATTGACAGTACTACTGGAATTCTTCTGCCATCTATAACTCCTAGATTGCTAAATCTGTGCCGATCTTGTCGTTACACCTAGGGAATGTAATCTTGAATCAAGATTGACTATTCAAGATCTTGACGTCTTTTTTCTGAATCAAGAATGGTCAGTTCGAGATCTTGTTGAGCCGAATCTCAAGCGTCGAGGTCTTATACGCGAATTAAGATTTTCGGGATTTTCGAGATTGACTAGAATAATTGAAAAAAATGCGTTTTTTTGCATCAAATATTGCAAATTGATAGTAATTAATATTTTAATATTATGTAATACAATTAATTATATTTTTGAAATTAAACAACATTGTATGAACACAATAATCAAGGTTTATTTTAAAAATCATATAGTATAATAAACAAGAAACAATCAACGTCTTAGTGTCTTAAATGAAAGAAATGCATTGATGCAATGAGATCACAAATTAGGTACAACCTATAATTAACGTAATCTAATGAAGAACAAAAATTTTACACGTATGACACTTTACGCGCGCTCAATCTGAAAATCTCGAAATCTCGTTACAGTTTTGGACTGTTTTCTCAAGATCGCGAACAGGATTTCGAAATTAAAGATTGACGGCTTTCAAGATTGAATCTTGGAAAATTACTCAATATCTTGGTGGAATCTTGAACTTGCAAGATTAAGATTGCATTCCCTAGTTACACCCATACACCATAGACTTAAATCTTTCAACATAACTGAAGTATTGTTTTCCAATAAAACCTTTTCTAATAAGTATTCCTTTTTACCCAATATGTATCAATTTCGAGAGTGAGTTTTCTATTTGCGTAATATCATATTTGGGTTTCTCGTTCATAAATATTTACCTTAAGTTGAATATTGATGGGAACTTAATACCGAACGAAATCCATCCCGTCGTCGGTACGCAGCTTGAAAGTTTTATTAGCTGCCTGATTCCGTTTTGAAATTTTATGATGTTTGCATTTTTAGTGATTCATGGCTAATTAGGAAAATTAGATTCAAATAATTTCCGGGTGAGATCAAAGATTGCTACTATGTAAATATGATTTGAGTCAAGTTACTAAGTACTCTTAAGTTGTTACTAGTGTCTACTTTTTTAAATCAATTAATTTATGAAACAGGTCCCCCCGTGTTTCACCCTGTGTTGGTCCGGGCTCCTTGGCTCCTGCCGGTGCCAGGCATCTCGTAAAAGGCGAGCATAGGCTTGCCGTCACTAACACCGTGACATCTGACTAGGTGGTAGAGTTTTGGAGCGACTCACCCGGATTGGTACCACCGCTTTACCTATTCCTGCCGCCATAACGTCATGACGTGTTCCGTTTAAGAGGGTAAGGTAGCCGGTAAACTTATTTTGCTCGAGGCCTAACATCCCGGCCTCTGGTTGACAACGCGCCATTACCACCTTTGGTGTCTCTAGGCGGTGGGAATTTCTTACCATCAGGAAATCCGTCTGCTTGCTTGCCTTCCAATGTCATAGAAAAGGTCAAACTTTAAATATAATGAAGCGTAGAAAACGGCCTTGTGTGACTTGCAATAAAAAAAATGCAAAATATGTGTATTTAAGGTTGTAAATTATGTACAGCCACGAAACAATCAAATAATAAGAAATAACTGAGATTTATGAACACTAAAAAAAGTATTTTCGCGCCCATATCCCCGAAGAGGTAGACAGAGGTACAAACAGGGCACCTACGACTAGCCGAAAACGCTAAGTGCCACAACGTGATAGGTGGCAAGCCACCTCTCTCCTACTCTCTCTGTGCTTCTACCTACTTGGGATTTGGGTGGAGAGATTTTTTTTTATAATGAAATCAAAAACCTAGACGAATCTGAATGCAGCAAGACCTTACTTACAATTATTTAGGTGCAATAATACGGACTGAAAAAAAACCAGGATCATACACATACAATCGCTCGCATCAATCATGACTGATGTTATTCTACCATCCAACGATTCCAACTGCATTTTCCTTTCGTCGGGTCGGATCTCTTGTGTGGAATAGATCACCTACCTCCTTGGCAGGCAACTCTCAAGAGGCGAGCATAGGTTATATGGATCACTTCCAAAAAGACCAAGTAGAGTGCTGTGCTCCAAATTTCCGAGATAAGTAAGAAAGAAAGAAAGAAAAAATATTTATTTGCGGAATATGAGTGTTACAAAGATGTTACAAAATTATTTAAGCGTTTCAACATATTCTACCAACTTGTGGTGTGCAAGTATTCACCGCTTTACCTTTTTTGGCGCCATAATTACAGTGCCATGTTCCGATCCGAAAGGTAGGGTAGGCGGTAGACTTGCACAATCGGCCTAACAACGCGTAACACAGCGGTACACCTATAACATCTACTGTGTCTATAGGCCCTGGGTGTCTTACCATCAGAAAAACTGAGTGCTTGACATAAAAAAAAACAGTTCCACATAATTACTTAAACTGGTACACTAAATATGTACGAGTGTGTGCGTATGTACTTACATACGACCGTAGTTAAATTATGCAAGAGTGTGCAGTGTACCAATTTTATAAAAAATCCTTTAATACACTAAAACATTGGTATGTATGAACAAAGGTATACATAATTAATTAAACTAGTACACTAAATATGTACGAGTTTGTGCGTAAGTGCATACGAGCGTAGGTAAATGCATGAGTCTGCAGTGTACCAATTTTATTAAAAATCCTTTGATACACTAAATCATAGGTATGTAATAACAAAGGTATACATAATTAATTAAATTAGTACACTAAATATGTACGAGTGTGTGCGTAAGTACCTACGAGGGTACATGCAAGAGTGTGCAGTGAACTAATTTTAATAAAAATCCTTTAATACACTAAAATAAAGGTATGAATAAGATAAAAAGGCAAACATAATACCAGCAAGTATTTTGTCCCAGTTTACCCTAGATGATAATGGCAGAAAATAAATGGTTGGTGCTTAAAAAATTATGTTTTCTGATTCATTGTAGTTTAATGATAGAATCCATGAAACATGTTAGGGTCATTACACTGAATTATTCACCCTAACTAGTGGTCGCCCATTGGTCGAAATTCGACCATAATAAATTTTAATACCTTGTTAATAAGAACGCCATCTTCATTTTTCTTTTCAACTACTTTGTTTTCAAACTGTATAGTGCGCCATCTGTGATCTTTTATCGTTATCATCAATGTATTTGTTTGTGAGTGTCAAATGCATGGTAGTGTGGCTAATGTTTTATTTATTGATTTTTGATACTTTATGAGCATTGTTATTGAAAAATATTAGCGTTCTGCACTTCTCCTACACATAAACTATAAGTGTGCCAAACTTCGTGCCCCTGCGTCCGCGCAATTTTCGTAAAAAGCGGTCCAAAGTTAATATATAGATCACGTATTATTATACAGATAAAAAATAAATTAAACGAATTAAAACTACAAAAATCGAATAGTTGGCTATTTCATTAAGTACCACGTCGCAATTTATTAATTCTTTTTTTTAAAGATAGCAAATGATTTTGAAATGTTCTTTCTTACATACATTTTATCAACATTCTACCAGTGGTCTATTAAATTAAACGTGGTATAATTCGAAAACCTCAGGGACAATTACAAAACTAAAATGGGACTACCTCGGAATCATGACATTTATTTCTAAAAACAGGACTTTCAAAATTGGTAAACTACCAATAGCCGAGTTATAGCGTAACAAACACACACAAAAATTATTATTAATGCTATTTTACGAACATTTGTATCGTAGCGGGGGTGGCTTAGCTGCCACCCACCACTATGTTAACAGAATATAAACAAACAAACAGTCAAACTTGCTTAAGTTTGACTGTTGGTAGGGAAAGCCAGTAAGTGGATAAACAAACGAACAGTCAAACTTACTTAAGTTTGGTTGGGAATCCTGTTGATGTGAGTTTAAAATAAAAAAATCTAAACAAAATTATACTGTATTTAAAATTAAAAACTTAATAAATGTCTGTGCACTGTACACTATACACAATAAAGTTTCTGCCGGCTAGGGATTAAAAAAGGAATGAATGGGCATGGGATACGTCGGTGGTTCGAAGTTGGTCGAAGGAGCACGGAGCGCAGCACGGAGGACCGCTGCTGCGGGCCTCAGTGGCGTTGGTGCAGGAGGACCCTTTGGCGCCTTCCCTCAGCAGCCAGGAGCAGCAGGAGAAGTGGGCCGCTGGGAAGGCGGCCAGAGAAGTACACCGGCGGGGCAACTACCGCCGGTTTAGGGTCCTCGGGTCCACCACCGAGGAGCGGACACCAGGCAGCAGGCACCAGGTAGCTGGCACCAGACAGCAAGCACCAGATAGTAGTTAGCAGGCAGCAGCAGTTTAGCGTAACTTTCATAGAAAAAAATAAGTTTGCTATGTTTTTTATTCGCCTAAATCATATGACACTAGTTGCCTAATATCTGAATGCCTTTAGACTTACTTTCAAATTAAACGGGTTATACTTATCTGTCAAGTTTCTTGTGTCATTTAAGCTAAACTTCATACAAAATCGGGTTTGCTATGTATCTATGGAAGTCCCACCTCTTATTACGTAGTATTGTATTCTCTTTGGGCAGCAGTTCCTCCGTTACTTCTTCTTATTACTTTCTCCGTCGACTTATGCCACGATCTTCGGAATGCCCAGATGGCTGGATCGTCCCCCTTTTATACCGGCTCGACCTGTTCTGGAATTAACAATTTAAAATAAAGAAATCTGATTGGTCGATTAGAATTTTGACGGCAACTAAACCTCCTATTTTCCATAAAAAAGAAATAATATTTGACATCTTCAAACTTTCATTAGTGTCATTGAAAATGTCAAATATTGTAAATTTTGGTGTATTTCTATTATTGGAAAGGATTATTGAGGAGAAAAACTGTAAAACACACAGTAAAAACAAGAACAATAACAATCAAAAGGGGCACATCCTCAAAAACAGTCAATAAACAAAGATATTTACAAGGCCAAAAGATGTACACATTACGAGTAAATATAAGGAGTCAAAACTGAGATATTTACAAGGTTAGTAAGAAGTAAATATGTTACACATTTTATTTACTTATATTGCGGAATTACCAAAACAACGGGTTATTCTACATCTATTAACGTCCTCCTATTTTAGAGTCGGTTGAAAAGACATTACATATTACAATAATAAAAAAAGCACAATTTAGTGTATTGTATAGTGTAGTGTAGTGTATTATATTTACGTACCTATATTGAGCATAAACTACAAAGTGGCAACCCTAACTACTCGCTGCGAGGTCGACTGAAACTCGATACTTTGATATCGAAAAACAATGGTCTCACATAATCTCGAAGAGGCTTTGTTCCTTCGTTATTGAGGTGTTCCATAATGGGGGAACTTGAAACGCCGAGGTATTTCGATATACTTATAGTCGAAAAGCCATAAATTTGGGTTATTACTTTTCTGGCAATGAAATTTCGGCTTTCTTTGTACTCGACTGGAACGAAACGAAAAGGAAAGTAATCGACATATTTTAATGACATTACAAATAAGCGTTTTTAACCCCCGACGTAAAACAAGGGGTGCTATAAGTTTTTTACCCTGCCTTCCTGTCAGTCAGCTCGTAAGGCGAGCATAGGGTTATCATCACTAGCACCGTGACATCTGACTAGGTGATAGTGTTTTGCAGCGACTAGTACGGATTGGCATCACCGCTTTAACTATTCCTGAGTCATAACGTCAGTGCTTGCCGTTCATGTGTTTCGGTTCGGAAAGTAAGGTAAACTGTAAACTTATGTACTTTTGCTCGATTCCGGTCTCAGATTGGCAACGCATCATTTGAAACGCAAAAATTTGAAAATTTCGAAAATAATTTTTCGACTTCAATCATATTTTTTTTCGAAATTATGCATTCTAAATCATTTAAACTCTCACAAATTATTGTAAGTACATAAATAAAGTAAATTGACCATGAATTATCTTTTTATTACAATTTGGTTACAATTGCCAAGGGGGAAATTGAGTTTTTTTTTCTACAAAAAAAAATGTAGATCGATTTTATTTCGGCCATAACTCTCTTAGTTTTCATGCTATATAGTTCTAGTAACCCTCATTCAAATGCATTTTTAAAATACTTTGAAAAAGGCACAATGCAACTTTCTCGAAAAAAATATCATTTTTCCATTATTTGACGTTGAATTTAAAAAAAAATTCGTTCAAATATTGTAGTTTACCTTCAATAAATCATTACTCGGTTTGTATTAGGTCTACTATCAATTAAAGGCACCAATCTTTTTGTTTTTTTATAAGCTTTATTTTTGGTTCTTATACTTTTATTGATAAAATGAATAGTTTTTGAGTTATTCACGAATTCGTGATTTTTTCACGAAAAATGGCAATTTTTAATCGTGTACAACTCGAAAACTATTGAGTTTTTAAAAAAACAATTTTTCTTAAAATTTGTTCCTTCATTGATTTCCGTGGTTATTTTCCACAAAAAAAAATTCACCCCCTAGTTGGGGTGGACTTCACCCCCAGGCAAAAAGCACACATATATATATAGATAGGGTAGATTTTGCTTTTTGAGGTATTCCCTACATGCTGTCAAAATTTCATGAAAATCTATGCAGTTTCCAAAAATTCGGAGGTGAAAACCTTGGTAGCTTGGATTATAAAATCAAATTTATTATACAGTTCAAATTCAAGTAAACATACACACAGAAACACTTTTGGTAAAGAAGTAGATATAAAAACAATAAGCAACAAGGGCTGATAATATTTCTTTTACGGCTTTAGTCCGGACGGTAAA
This sequence comes from Calephelis nemesis, assembly GCA_002245505.1. Lineage (NCBI taxonomy): Eukaryota > Metazoa > Arthropoda > Insecta > Lepidoptera > Riodinidae > Calephelis > Calephelis nemesis. Next base: position 35,160 of record NJDD01004658.1, on the reverse strand, counting down.
CAACTTACCCTTGAAGAGGATTACTTCCTGATCGGATTATCATAAACCTCGGCTGTCGGTTACAATAGATGTTTATTTACAAACAAAAACAAACCTGTACTCGTGTAATAATGTATATTAAAAAAAAATATTTGTGGCAGAAAAGTAATCTTTCAACACTTGTTTTCCAAAAGAGAGGAAATTATTGATTCGAGTGTATGTTTTTTTTGAGAGGTCAGCGAAATAACACACGAGTCACAGACACCATAAATGTTATAGGTGCGTCTCTCTCCTGTAGCCGGGATGATAGGCCAGAGTTGCATGTCTTCTGGCTAACCAACTCAGAGGCAAGTTGCTGCATAGTACTCTACACCAGTGAAATTTTGTTTAGCTGTATGTTTCAATTTTTTTTATTTGTACTTGAATTCTGTTTTAAATTAAATATTAATTATTTTGAATTTGTATTATTGTTTGATATTTTAAAATCAGCTATTGTATTATGCACCGTGTATATGACAGTGTATCGAAAAATTAATCCATGGATTCTGTACATGACAGACATGCACATGTAGTTGGAATTTTTTGTCGGAAATTTAATGTTCTTTTAATTTTTTTGTTTGTATTTTTTATTGATTTCACTATTATTTCATTATTACAATTTAACGCAACTCAATTTTTATTGAAAATGTAATAAATATTTTTTTTTACAAAAACAGCAATGTAATAAAACAGTGTATTAGGTCGGCACCTACACCAACGCGCGGCTTAACGCATACACTTTGTTCGCTATACATTGCGGGGTGACAAACTACTAAATATTTAATCACTTGTTTCCGACAAAAACTGTAAACGGAATTTTGATGTCTGAATTCTGATGTATCTAAACTACCACACAAGTTTTCGTTACGGTGTCAAATACACTCTGTGTATATTAAGCAAATCAATTTGAATCATTTATTTATTAATATCATGTCATTATATTATGTATTTTATTTATTACCATATTACTGAATATTTTTAATGAGTCTATGTAATCTGAAAATAAATGATTTTTATGTTTATTTTTATTTTAATACCCAGATTTTGATGGTTTTTTTTGAAGATAGGTCATCAACCCGAGTTGGTCCCACATAAACTGGGCCACGATCCGGCATTATGAAAATGTATGCATCATTAAGTTAGCTCAGAAACCACCAGCTGGAACTTAAAAGTGACAATCGTTTATATTGCACTCGCTGTTGCCCGCGACATTGCCCTCGTTGTCCCACAGGAACATTGTTTCGGGATAAAAATTATCCTATGTGTTAATACAAGTTACCCTCTATGTGTGTACCAATGTCGTCAAAATCGGTTGAGTAGTTTTCGTGGGAAGGAGTAACAAACAAACACACAGATAAATTTTCGCATTTATAATATTAAGTTTCGCATTTATATAAAAAGTCAGCAGGCTTGTCTTTTTCTTCTATTCGATACAAGAATCATGAAAGCCTTATTTGAGGAGCAATCAGTCCAAAGCATTATATAAATAAATTACAAAATGTATGAGACCACTTCATAATCGAGCTACCTCTGGAAAAATAACGATATTTTATTACTTATTATGAGAAAAAAGAGGATTTATGTAAATTTACTGACTTAGTTGTTGTAATAATGTAGAAAGGAAAACGAAAGAGCTCTCGATGAAAGAACTAAAGGGTGTATTGCAAACCACTTGACAGGATTTTAAAGGTTATGAAATTTATTTATTTGCGAAATATGTAAGCTTAAAAGTTGTTACAAAATACTTATTCGTATCACTATATTATCCACATTATGGTGTGCAATTATTAAACTTAATTTAATAGTTTTTATTATTACGTTAGTTATGTATTTTTATATAACTTAGTTAATCGCCTCTGTGGTTTAGCGGTCCAGGTGTTGGACTTGACTTCATTAGGTCCCGGGTTCAAGTCCCGGGTCGGGCATGAAGAAGAAAATGTGATTTTTCCAATTTTCTAACATAAAAAATATTGCTCGGATTTTATATGTGCCCGGTTGGCGATAGGCTTGCGACCTATCAAACTGTGGTTCATAGTGTCTTCGGCTAGGCGTGGGTTGTGCCTCTGCCTACATCTTCGGGGATAGGGGCGTGAAGATACTTTCTTACTTAAATAACCTAGTTTAAATATATTTATTACTATCAGTTTTCAATTTAAAAATATTTTATTATGATTAAATTTTACCCTATCTACCATATGACAGTAAGATCTATTTTACCAAAGTCGAACTTGGCAGATGTGAACACCGAATTTTTATGCTTTAAGAAAAGATAAATCGGTAGTATAGTAGTTTTTCTCCTCTGTGGTCGAGCGGTCCGGGTGTTGGACTTGACTGCATGAGATCTCGGGTTCGAATCCCGGGTCGGCCAACAAAAAGAAAATTGGATTTTTTCCATTTTCTAATTAAAAAAATTTTGGGCGGGGTTGGAAACGTGCCCGGTTGGCGATAGGCTTGCCACCTATCACATTATGGGACTTAGTATCTTCGGCTAGTCGTGGGTGCCCTGGTTGTGCCTCTGCCTACCTCTTCGGGGATATGGGCGTGAAGATACCTTTAGTAGTTTTTCCTGTGCTCGAGTTAAATCTTCACAACTTTTTGTAGGAAGCAGAAATTAAACCGCAACCTTTGTCTCTCAGGCGTTAGTTTTTTTATTATTTTCCCCTAACTTTTAACACGGCAAAGATTACGGTAAATATTGCCAACATTACGGTAGTTTCCAACTACCGTAATGTTGGCAATATTAGGTAAGTCTTCCAGTACTCACGATATTTAAAGAATCACTTCAAGCAGTAATTGTATCTGCAATTTTCGTCTCTATGAAATAGAATCTATACTTGCTATCATCGGCACATTGTGGAATTCCAATGTATGCGCACTTTTTTGTAGTATATTATATTTATATGTTAAGAGATGTCGCAGTTTTAAAATAACATCACACAAATAATGATCGATAATAATCGAATGATGATATAAAATTACTTGCTAAATCTGATAAATACAATGAAATATATAACAGTGTTTATGAAATCCAGATAAATCTAAATCCAGGCTAGACCAGACCCTCGTCAGCGGCACGCGACAGATGATTTGTATCATTGTGGTTAAATTGGAATTAGAAATGATTGAGTTTTCATTTAGTGAGCTGGAGTGATGAATCGTTTCATCCCATTGTAAGGAATATAAACTTGGAAACGTTAGGTAACGTGTTTTGAATAAATGAATCCACTTTGTGCCTATTGTCAGATTAAATCATTAAGTAATCTACACTTAATATTTAATCACCGAATTTACGTAAATTTGGCGATTTTTACCAAATTTTGTGTTATAGGTACTGGAAAGTTTTTAATCACGAAAATTGTAAGTTGTAGTTAGTTTTAGTAATGTACTTATATTTCATCTAAATTAAACTAAATATTTGAATGCCAGTTCTTGGATTAACAGGTTTAAAGGTCATAACTTTTTTTGTTAACTCGACAAAATGTTCAATCCCGTTATTTTAATTTATTAAGATTTTGATTTGATTTGAAATGGTTATGGTTTTAGTTATATCTAAAAAGAGGAAGTTACAACTAACATTTTTTTGTTTGTTACGCGATTACTCGGCTAATTTTTTAAAAAGTCACTCATCCTATTAATGTTATAAATGCGAAAGTTTGTATGTATGGATGTATGGATGTTTGTTACTCTTTCACGCAAAAACTACAAAGCCGATTACGATGAAATTTGGTATGTAGGTAGCTGAAGACCCAGAATAACATATAGGCTACTTTTTATCCCGGAGTTTCCGCGGGATCGGGACTTACGCGGGTGAAACCGCGGGGTGCAGCTAGTAAGTCATAATGCTGAAGTGGTCTCATAATAATTTTATCATTATCCGATTTTACTATACTCAATAATATATATATTGTAATACTACATTTACAATAAGTTAAATAAACATTTAAATATCTATAAATTACTAAGACACAATTGCAAACGGGCTGTTACAAGTTGGCTTCTGAACTTTAATTATAATGAATCAGAAGATCTTTTATCCACCGAACATTAAAAAGTTTATACTTACTTCATAGTTTTTTGTGCTTTTGGATAGTCATGCTAGTACCAACACTAATTACATAAATACACACTCAGATACATACACACGCACACACACACATACATACACACACACACACACACACAGACATAGATAAGATAAGTTTTAATAATGTTAAGCATGAACTAAAAATTTTAAAGTTTGTTGTGTACCTAATTAGTTACTATCAATGTACTCGATAAATACTATTTTTACCTATTTAGTATATGGGGGCATTGGTGACCTGTAAAACAGGTTTATACCTAAAACTGGCACCAATCTCTTATAAACAGGTTTAAACTACAAATTTTCTTTCATCTTAAGATATATTTACCTTTGTTTTTGTTTGCCTATTGTAAGAGAGAAATAAATTTTATTATTATTATTATTATGTAATGGTCATTGGTACGTCATTATCAATATCATTATTAACAACATTATGATTATCATTAATGTCGTCAATATAATTAAAAATTTATGCTTTAGCATTATGCATTATTTAATTATTTTAGCCGGCAAACGTTGTTCTGCTATATGTTTTACTAGCGGCCCGCCCCGGTTTGGCAAGGTTATGAAATATATATATAAACCTTTCTCTTCAATCACTTTATCTATTAAAAAAACCCGCATCAAAATCTGTTGCGTACTTTTAAAGATTTAAGCACAGAAGGGGACAGAGGAAGCGACTTTGTTTTATACTGTGTAGTGATGTGATTTTAGTATAAAAAAATTGGGGTGAGTTACGCTTTTCACTTAAGGGTATGAAAAGTGGACAGTAGCTGATTGTCAGACCCATTGAATATGCATATAGAATACCACTTAGGAGTATGAAAAATAGATGTTGACCGATTCTCAGACCTACTTAATATGCTCACAAAATTTTATGAGAAACGGTCAAGCCGTTTTGAAGGAGAATGGTTACATACGTATACATTTGTATACTACATTGTGAACGGTTTGATGGATTATGATCCAAGAGATTTTGTATGTGTAGTTTCAATAATCATATATTTTTTGTGTTCAGTTTAGTTTGTTTACATCTAACACATATTTCCGAATAATAGGATCACCTCAGTTTCGGAAGTGTAAATAAAACTTAGATGATTGGACTTCTGGTAAGTCCAATTCATTCATAGCGCACTATTTTGCTTGTTTTGTCACGTCATAATACGTATACATTTTTGGTGGAAAATTGCAAATTAAATAATTTTATTTGGATTTAAGTATGGATTTCCGCAAAGTAACGCCTTCTTCTATCAATTTTCTTAAAGCTTAGATAATTCCCAGGATACGCCTTGAAATATTTTATTCGTTACGTCACGCTTTCGTCAAGGGCGTTAAACATTCCCGTTATTGACGTCATAATCATCCGTCTCAGTAATTAATCTGGATAACCATAGGGGATGGCTACAGTTGATACTGAACTCTAAAGCTTAGGCCTTAAGGGTGCATATGAGTTAGCAATGGGGATTAACGACACATGTCCGACTCATGTCTTAATGAGAACGTATTAGCTACTCGTTAAGAAGATGTCTTGTCTTAATACGAGTATAACATTATTGAAGGAAATAAAAGAATTTTACTTTATGCTGGGTACAGACTAGGCATAATTCACACAATTTTCCCCCGTTAGTAGAATACACGATCTGCCTCTCTGCCAGGAAACTCGTAAGGGGAGAGCGCGGGATGAAGAAGTCATTTTTAACAAGATCACTGTTGGTAGAGTGCTGTGCAGCAACTTGCACAGGTAGGGATCCGCCGCCTTGTCTATTCCAGCCGCCATAATGACTCTTTCACGTTTCGGTCCGGAGAGTATGGTAGCCGGTAGACTTATACAATAGGCCTAACACCCAGACCACAGGACAGTGGCGAAACTGAAGTATATATGATGTCTTTACGCCACGGTTGTCTATTATCATGAGGAGAGCCCTGGTACCTATCCTCGTCATAACCTCCATGGTCGCCGTAATCGTGTTCCAGTTTAGAAGACAAAGTAACCAGTAAGTACTAAGAGGCTTGACATCCTAGTCTTAAGTTATATGTTATTACTATCAGAAACTCAGTTTTTATAATTAGTTTTAAATATTTTAATAATTTAAGGTGAAAGTGAAAAACCATCTCAAATTGTAACTCAAAAACTACTATTATCAAACTTGATTAAACTTATTTGAAACCAGCTAAGTAACGTGACCACGTCTTTCGAAAAAAGAATCATTAAAACCCATCAATTAATTATTGTTGTAATAATCATAACACAGACATGCAGAAATAATAGTAACGAATTGATAAATTTCTCCTTTCCGAGGTCGTTGAAGAAGGAATGAATCTAAGTCTCTATTCTTAATATTCAATAAAAAACTAAATAAATAAGAGTTAATTTAGTTATCGTCCTAAATATTTCATTAAACTCCATAGAGACAGTATCAATTTAGTCTAGCTTCTACAGACTCGCTTAAAGCCCAAAAGGCTACAATAATTTCTATCGGGCTGAAATCTCACAAGATTTAACGGTGGATTGGCAGTATGGACTTTAGCTAATGGATCGTTCGGTATCCATCAAATGGTCTACTCACATTGGACGGACAAGAAAATAGTTTTCCTATTTCCGTCCGTGGTATCGAGATATTAACTTATAGTTGAATAGTGGAAAGTCTGGCGTTAATCATCGTGGCGTAGAATTAGTTCCAGAGGCTGTTTTGTATTTTAAAGAATTATAATACCTAGATATTACAACTTGCTATTTTTTATACTTAGTGTTTTATTTAAATTATTTATTAAATCTTAATTAATTTTTCAGCCACCTTGTTTGTACAAAATATTGCACATACCTAACTCCACAGAAAACCTGCAAGGCTCGGATTTTTACATTAAGATTTGTCTGCATTTCATAGTCTGGGTGTTTATTTAATTTATTCTGGTATATATGCGTATTTCTATGTATTACAATCGTTGCCTATCCCCCGTCATACAAGCATATAATTTGCTTACTTTGGGGTTATATTTAATTAGGGTAATTTATGTACGGATATTTTTTATATCACTAATTTAGTTAAGAAGACGTAGAATGTGTATGTAGATATTACTAAGTATTAGTAAATACGATTACAATTTTCTTAGTTACCTCCGGAAACTCGTTATATTGACACACATTGTTACTCTTATGCTGAATTTGTTTCTATTGTTTTTTTATTTAAATGAAATAAATTTACATAATAAAGAGTTTGTTATTTAAAAGTGTTATGAGCTATACGATTGTGAATATACATTTTAGCCAAAATAAGTGTTGTACGGTTCCCGGAAATTTAGACCTTATTTTTGCATCAAATAAATACCACGATTTTATTAATTATATTGAGAGTAAAGTTTCCAAGAGCCGATATTAATAACGCTAGAAAAGATGGGACTAATTTAGTTTCCATTGGATTTGGAATAATAAAACTGATCTGAAAATACATTTTTAGTATTAAATGACTTAGGTCTGGCCTTGGAATGAGATTGTCGGATCTCATGCCACTAGCTAAACTTTTATGTGTAATCAATTGGGCAAATCCAGTCAATATGAAAAGTCCTTTTCAGCTTTTCAGTAAAACTGCCGCCTCGTTGTAAACTGAATGCGTCCTACGTTATCTAGCGAAGTGTTTTACCCTAATAACTCATACTCTCAGCTTCAGCACGTCGCGTCCATTCCAATTGACAGCTTCAAGGATTTTTCAGCATTGCCAACATTTTTAACTCTTTGATTTGCAAATAGCTAGTGGACATGAATAGATTTTAAGCCGTGCCCCCACAACTGTGTGCTTACGTCTTAGTTGTATCTCGTCCTTAAACCTTAAGAAGATATTCAAATGCGCATCGTTATATTTTTTTTATGTACGTATGGAGTATGATGGGGGATGAAAGTTTATATGAAAATCGTAACTATTCTATAGTAAGCAGCTAGTAAATATATTATTTAAACTATTGTACATGTACTTTGTAATAATAAATGTAAAAACTTTAGGGTATGTTTTTTTTTCTAAATATGAACGAGTATTTTTTCATTAGAAATAAGCTCGTTTTTTAACTTGATTTCTGTTGTTTAATGAAAAGTAAATATAGAGAAGAAATTACTATTTGGAATTGCACTTACATAATTAATTTGTAAAATATTTTATTACTCGAAATAAAATACGCGCATTTGCAAAAATATTTCTTAATTGTTATATATCGGAATATTTAAAAACGGCTTATAGGGTACGGATATAAATAAATAAATAAATATCCCTGGACAAGTTACACAAATTGAATCTAACCCCAAAGTAAGCAAATTATATGCTTGTGTTATGGGTGTTAGTCAACGATACTAATACACAGAAATACTTAAATAGATACCACAATAAATTTAATAAACACCCAGACCCGGAAATGCAGACATCTAAATGTTCATCACACAAATGCCTGCCCCCGTCGGGAATTGAACCCAAGCCTCGCGGTTGGTCGACGTAGTTGGGCGAGTAGGCTAGCCACTCGACCAACGAGGCGGTCAAATAAATGGAAGAAAATATCGATAAACTGCACATTTTGGGAGCCACACTAAATCTTTTGTACTGACTGACAAACACTGATTTTACACTGCAGCTTGTCAGCTTAAAGGGTATCGGTTTTATTTAGTACTAGCTGTTGTTTGCAGCTTTTATTTCGAAGTCATTGTTAAGTACCGTTCGTCGCCAGTCTGTTATACAGGGTGGCCGGCGGCAGATTTTACACTTTGAACGGTGCTCACGGCGAGTTGCAAAGAGTGAGCGGGGGGAGAGGGGTATCATTCGGCGCGGGAGTGTTGCGGGTTGTTTAGTAGCCATGAGTCAGTGGACGGGAGCGCACCGCGCTTTTGCGGTTGAGGCGTATTTCACGAATAATAATTCGATCAATGTGGCAAGGCGTCGCTTTTGTTCTCACTTCGATATCCGACGAGTCAAGGATGGTCCGTCAAATCAGTTGATATGGACGTGGGTACAGAAGTTTAGAGAAACTGGATCAACCACAAACGAGCCTCGTCCTGGACCTTCAACGTCTGTTACTACTCCTGAAAACGCAGAACTTGTAAGAATGGAAATTGTGACAGATTCACGTAAGTCTATTCGAAAGATTGCAGCATCAACGGGTTTGAAAAAGACGTCGGTTCACAAAATTATTAAAAAAAAATTGAAGTTGCATCCATATAAGCTCCAAATCATCCAACAATTAAGAGAAGATGACTTCATAAGAAGGCAGAATTATGCTAGAGTCGTTTTGGAACGATTTTCTACGACTACACTGTTATGTAACATCTTTTTCAGCGACGAGGCGCATTTTCATATCGGAGGGTATGTTAATAAACAGAATATGCGTTATTGGAGCGCGAGCAATCCAAAAAAATTTCATGAAAAGCCTCTTCACAGCCCTAAGACCACAGTTTGGTGCGCCATTTCTGGAAATGGCATAATTGGCCCTTTTTTTTATGACAGAGGCGAAACCGTTAACTCGCAACGATACTGTGCGATGCTGGACAACTTTTTTATACCGGCGCTGCACGGTCATGCTGGCTACAATAATAGGACCCACTTTCAGCAGGATGGGGCTACGGCACACACCTCCAGAGACTCAATGGCTAAACTCAGACCACTTTTTCCTAGAAAATTAATAAGTCGCTTTGGTGACATAGCCTGGCCCCCTAGATCACCTGATCTGACTCCCTGTGACTTTTTCCTGTGGGGATACCTAAAATCTCGTGTATACAGCAATTCGCCGTCAACAATAAAGGCCCTGCAAGAAAATATACGACGCGAGATTGCGGCTATCAGTCCAGAACTTTGCAAGAGAGTTTTCGCCATCATGAAAGAAAGATTGGAAGAATGCTTGCGTCTAGAAGGTCGTCATTTGAGTGGAGTGATTTTTAAAACTTAAAATCCGCGTTATTACTTTGTAAGATGATAAATAAATAACTTTGATTTCTCTATATTTTTCATTTTTTTTTGTTTTTTTAAGTATAAAATCTGCCGGCGGACTCCCTGTATTTGTTATTTAACAGTAGCCATCTAAGTAACAACCAAACCACTTATTATTGGGGGCCATCCATAAATTAAGTCACGCGAATTTTAGACCCCTTCCCCCCTCCTTGTCACAGGTTGTCACATTTTTAGAACCCCGTCCCCCCTAATGTGACGTCACAAATTTTTCAAACTTATGCTTGTATCCAAAAATAATCAAAAGAAAACAGTTGTTTTCATTTTTTTACTTATTTTTATTAAATAATCTTTATAAATTAAATAAATGTTAAACAAATGTTTGCGCCAGACTCAAAATTAACATGTTTTTTTTTACACGATCCATACTACTCCTGGCCCAGACAGATATTTGCCATGAATTAGCCAAAAGTCGGATAGGGCTGATTTAAACCCTTACCATTCAAAGCTCGTAAATTTTAGTGTCTCACTTGCATTACAACATGGCTCTAGGAATTAAATGTTGTTACGGAAGAGATAATCTTATAGCGAGAGTGCGAAATTATTAATAAATATAGATTAAGAATTATCTGTTAAAAGTTTTTTGTTCACATATAAATTTCGTGTTCTAGTATTTTGTAATGTGACGTCACAAAGCTTTTGATCCCCCCCTCCCTGCCTCTTGTCACATAATGTCACATTAAGATGATACCCTTCCCTCCCATTAACGTGTGACGTAATTTATGGATGGCCCCTTAGGTGGTAGAGTTTCGCAGCGACTTACCTAGATTGGTACCACCGCCTTAACTATTCCTGCCACCATAACGTCATGAATGATTCGGAGGGTAAGGCAGCCGTTAAACTTACTTTTGCTCGAGACCTAACATCCCGGCCTCAGGTTGGCAACGCACCGTTACCACCTTTGATGCCTCTAGACGGCGGGAATTTCTTACCATATGGAAATCCGACTGCTTGTTTGCTTTCCAATATCGTAATAAAAAAACACCTTTATGTAATATACAGTATTCTATCTTCATACAAACGGTTGATGACATATTAATTAGGTACCAACGCCTACGCGTCTCGAGTCTGGTATGCACTTGGTTTATACGTGGTACACATCATTCGCGGTTGCGCCGTTGTGACGAACGGCCGATGTAATAGCGTTTTTATATAGCGTCACTAATAGGTAAGCGTATGATTTGAGAAATTTATTTTGGCTCAATAAGTCAAAGTATTTACCGTACTACTATTTAAATTATGTGCTTCGGCTTTACACTTTTTATTCTTTTTCCACTTTATACTTTTATTTTAAATTGGCTGACCTAATCTAAATTTAAGCGAAATTATTTATTATACTATAATATAAAGTTATATAATAAAACTCTATACAGGGTGGCCAAAAGGTCGAAGATCAAACGCAACAAGTGGTAAGATGGGTCAACAGCTGCAAAAAGTTGTTCTACGGGAGGTCCTTAGGATCAAATTTTTTACCAAGGAGAGAACAACAGCAAACAAGAACTACGACAAAAGCTCCAATTTGCTAGGGTACAACTTACCAACAACAGAAGTGCATTCATAGGTTACGTAGGAATTTTATTAGATGGTGCAGATCATAATTTATAGTCAGAGACAGAAATTTTGAGCATTTATTGTAAAATATATTGCTTTATTACAACATTTTTTTACAATGTTTGTCTTGTTTTTGCATCCAAGAAAAATACTAGAGCCACTCACGTCCACGTGTAATACCTTTTCAGAATCCCCATTAAATGCGCCAAAATACAGTGTCACTCTTCGGTAAACAAAAAGTTACGATTTGAGAAAAAACAAATTCGTAAAACTGAATATTATCTTAAACACATCTAATAAACAGCAAATACCATGTCAAAGGCAAGGACTTATCAGTACCAACCAATTAAAAATTATGATAAAGGTACAGGATGTAAAATTTTCGAGCGTCAAAAATAAAGAGTAAAAAAAAAGACATTTTTCAGGGATTGACTTTGAGGAGAACAACTTTTTGCAGCTGATGACCCTATCTAACCCCCATTTGCGATTGATCCACGACTTTTTGACCTGCCTGTATAAATATATCTTTAAGATACATTCGGATTTCCGAAGCTTGACGAATATAGCCAAAGCACATAATTGAAATATTACACACGTAGTATGACAAAGAACAATAAATAAATAAATAAAGAAATAAATAATAAATACTCGTATCCCTGGACAAATTACACAAATTGAATCTAATCCCAAAGTAAGCAAAATA
>NJDD01004658.1:0-22529 GCA_002245505.1 Calephelis nemesis | reverse complement strand
ATGTTCATCACACAAATGACTGCCCCCTTCGGGAATCGAACCCGAGCCTCGCGGTTAGGCGTCAGTTAGGCGTGTACGCTAGCCACTCGAACAACGAGGCGGTCAATAATAGACTACTAGCTGTTGCCCGCGTGGTTAACGGTCCCACTGGAACATTTTTCGGGATAAAAACTATCCTTTGTGTTAATCCAAGTTACCCTCTATGCATGTGAAAAAATTCTTGAAAATCGGATAAGCAGTTTTTGCCAAAGGCGTTACAAACAAACGAACTTTCGCAAAAAAAGTATCTTCACGCCCTTATCCCCGAAGCCGAAGATACTTAGTCTCATAATGTGATAGGTGGCAAGCCTATCGCCAACCGGGCACGTCTCCTATCCCGAGCAACATTTTCTTAATAAAAATTTTTTTTAATAAAAAATACCACAAATGCATATTTATTAAACATTAACTACGTGTTGAACGACTTTTAGTTGTTTTAAAAAAAATGCAATATCATATAATTCAAATAGGTAGGTACAGCTAAAGCACTGAAAGCTCGTCGCCCTATCGCGTGTTGAAACACCGCTCGCCCGTAGATATTTATTTCAAAAACAGAGTTAAACTACTGTACATGACTAAACGAAGAAAAAATTAATTTTTGTTACGTTTTGCCACTATTAAGGTAAAAACTGTAAAACTAATTAAATAAAATTTTCAACAAAGTTTCGTTCGTACACATTTCTTACTAAGTAAGACAGCACATATATTTGTTAGGTTTCGATTAGAAGTTTGATTTCTTTCTTTAAGTTTTAGCCTTCACGTTAGTATTTTGCCATTCGTCAAGTAGAAATTTGCATCAAATTTTATATCAATTATAATTAGTCATCAGTCATAAGTCGTCAGTAAGTCATGTCAGGCTCCTGGGTAAAGCGGCGGCCTCATTACACAAGCTCATGTAAGGAGATTTGGCGGCAACGAGGAAATACACGACAAGCAAATTTTTCACACTTTCACTGAACAAAATTTTACAAAATGCCACCAAAATTGACTGATTTCACTCAATATCAACAGGAAATTCAATAATTATGAAAAAACTTCGACTATCTTTTTTTTCTCTCGATGGCGCCAAAACTCCAAGTTATCATTCAAAGACTTTGGGAAAGAATTATTTTCGGAACATCAATTCCATTTTTAAAAACTTATCTAAGTATACTTAAACCCGCACGGATAGGTTTGATGTATTTTTTAAGTTTTAGTTCCGTGTAAGAGGAAAAGTTTTTTAGTATAAACTTGTCAAGTAGTTCACAAATACGATTTTCGTACCAAGTTTCCATCGCCTTGTTCTTTGAGACCAAAATGGCCGATGTCAGCTAACTTTGCTCTCAAAGAACCACGCGCTATACCGACAGACAGATACGTCGAATATATAGAGGTTCTGTTTTGCCATGTGACACAACCTTCCAAATAGCTAGCGGAACCGTTGTTCAGCTACTGGCCCGGGCTGCATTGTCCATTTTCAGTTTATTTGTAAAATCGCCTCTGTGCTCTAGAGGTCTGACGTTGGACTTCTTGAGATTACAAAAAATTAGGAAATGTGAATTTTCAATTATCTTATAAAAAATGTTACCCGGGATTGAATACCTGCCCGGTTGGCTGATAGGCTTACCTACCTTTTGTAATCAATCTCTTCAAGAATATTGGCATGAAATTACTTCTTATTTTGTGAAAAAAACTGCGTTAGCAATTATACCAAGCATGAAATATTTTTATACTGCCAACAAACACACGGCTTTCCTTGTTCTAAGAGACAACCGTCGTCTATAGATGCCATAGATAGCGCAAATACTTTCCTGTCCTGTAGACTGGATTTTACAACAATTGTTCGAGTCTCCCAGCCACTTGACCCTCTGTACAGGAACATAACACTGTCACGATGACGGCAGGACAAGGTAAGGCGGTAGATCCCTACCTGGGCAAGTTGCTACATAGCACTGTACCTCTAGTGGTCTTGTGGATATGCTTGCCTCTAACGAGCTACCAGACAAAAAGGCAGATGGTGCCACATACACAAGGGACCCGGACAAACACAGAGAAAATAGGAATTTGATCCTTCCAAATTAATCTTCATCCAAAATAAGCTAATTGTTTTGTTCGTTTTATGTTATTATACGTGGGTGCTTTTAATTGACGCACGAAGGCGTTATTTTGAGAAAATTCATAGCGTAACAAGACACGGTTAATTTGCAACTACCTCGAAAATCATATTCCTAATTAAGGATGACTAAACAGGAATGCCGGTACGTAGTAAATGGATTGGACTTAAAAAAATCTGCGACCCCAAATATATCCAGGGTGGAGCACACACATTCACCTACTATAAGTCAGTCCCTTTGTTGCATTGCGCTGCATTATGTCGCATTGCTGCGACGAAACTTGGGAATAAAATATATGGAAAGCGATGCAGCGGCGACGCTGCAACAACGCAACGCGCTAATGGGACCTCGCACTAGACTGTTTCGATAGCACCAATAGTACCCAGAATTCTTCCACTCAGCCGAAGCATCGTCAGGACAATAAGACTGCACTCCACGAAAATGTTAAACTGTCATGCCTGTCACGAGTTTGAAATAGTTTATTGGTTCGGATTGGTCTCTACTTACCTCTTCCTTCTGCATCATCAGTAGTCACTGGTTTCGTGTTCCAACGTACACAGAAAGAGTAGCCAGAAATTTTATTGACGCATACGTTTAAAATCGCATTCTCAGATTGGCTACGCATTACTGTACGGTATAAAAAGTCAACGTGTATAAGAGGTTCGCTTGTTTGTTTGCCTCCCAAACCCACAAAAAATTAAAAACAAAGCTCAGTCTATGAAACCATATCGTAGGGTTGCCAAATTTAATTACAAGGCATAAAAACTATATTTAGATCTGATTACAAGTTTAGCGTCATTTTTAAAATATCACAAGCCTTATAACTGTGAACTATGCCTCATTAATACCCCTTACTAACAAAACTTACGTACCCGTTGATCTGGTGTGTAACTTCACTTTTGCTAACAGTGTTACCAGAACATCACGTATTTGTGCTGTACCAGCTTCAATTGTACTTTATGAACATCACTAGTAACTATTAATTTGAATCGATTACTAGATTTTTTTTATTATTTTTAAAATCTTATTTTCTGTTAATCAATAGTTAATATCAAATTAATTGCAAAACTATAAATGTATTCTCATTTTTGGGGCATTTATTTCGAAAAAAAGATCCAATTAATCAATCATTTGTTCATTTTAAATTTCATAGTTTACTTTTTATCTGTGCAAATAAATTTCGTTATCTGTAAAAGCATTCGTAAATTAAAGGTTATATCACAATAAATTCTAAACAACTTTATTGCTACAAACATCAGCTACAACTGAAGTATGACACTTAATATTCTAGGCAATGCGTATGATTGATTTGAAAATTGTAACGAATGTTATTTGTTTACCTAATGGAACCCCTTAGACAAACATATTGTATGTATCGATAATTTTAATTGACATTTATCTTGTTGCATTGCTAGAATGTCGTAACATAACAATGTATTTGATTAGAATCGCTTGGAAACCTTTATTTTACAAAAAGACAATAATTCTGCCATCTATAAATCAAAATTTTAAGATTTAAACTGTTTACAGAAGGCTAGCAAATATATATTTTTATTTCATACTGTTTATCGATCAAAAGAATTACTCAATTTATCATTGGAATACATTTATCATTGTTCATGTCTATCAATTCCATACACAATCTAAAGTTTTTGTTAAATTATTGCGTTATTAATCTGTGCAAATAGAATTCAACTTCCAACATGTTTTCGTAAATTTAATGTATTAAATTAATGAATTCGAAACAGTTTTCCTAATGAAACGTTCCGTTAATAAGTTATGATTACGTAAAACCGATAAAAATTAGTTCAGTGCCTATGATTAATGTAAAACTTTGTTGTTTTTCTATCAAGCGGTGTTTTTACATAATAATTGGACAATTATAGAAAAACAGACTGTAAGGGGGTGAGTGTTTAACATGCTGATGCTAAAAAGTATTTGGTTTAATTTTGTTTCAACAGTATAGTAGTGCTATTAAAAATTATGCGCTTCGGCTATATTCGTCAAGCTTCGGAAATCCGAATGTATTTTAAAGATATATTAGAGATGAGATACTATATAGAGATGAGATCACATAGTTAATCATTTCGCTTAAATTTAGATTATGTCAGTCAATTTAAAAATAAAAGTTTAAAGTGTAAAAAGAGTAAAGCCGAACCGCTCAATTTAAATAGTAGTACTTTACAAAGTATAAAGCAATTAACGGTAAATTAAAAATATGTAAACGTTAAATTAGCTTTACAAAAAAGACCACTAGTGGTAGAGTTCCGTGCTGCACCACTTGCGGGTATGGATCCATCACCTTACCTATTCCTGCCGCTATACTGACTATGTTATATTCAAATCCGGAGGGCAAGGTAGCCGGTAGACTTGCACAATTGGTCTATTACCTAAACCACAAGACAGCGACACACTTATAACATCTATGGTGTCTTTAGGCTACGGGTGTCTCTTGTCATAGGATTCATCTTATATGTCTTCTAACATAAAAAAGTAAAAAGTACCATAATACTGTTGCGAACGGAGTAGTTGGTAACCCTACGCTAAGAGTGAAACTATATTTTTTGAAAGTAAAAAGTACCATAATACTGTTGTGAACAGAGTAGTTGGTAGCCGTACGCCAAGAGTGAAACTATGTTTTTTGAAAGTAAAAAGTACCATAATACTGTTGTGAACAGAATAGTTGGTAACCCTACGCCAAGAATAAAACTATGTTTATTGAAAGTAAAAAGTACCATAATACTGTTGTGATCAGAGTAGTTGGTAACCCTACGCCAAGGGTGAAACTATGTTTTTTGAAAGTAAAAAGTACCATAATACTGTTGTGAACAGAATAGTTGGTAACTCTACGCCAAGAGTGAAACTATGTTTATTGAAAGTAAAAAGTACCATATTACTGTTGTGAACAGAGTAGTTGGTAACCCTACGCCAAGGGTGAAACTATGTTTCTTGAAAGTAAAAAGTACCATAATACTGTTGTGAACAGAATAATTGGTAACCCTACGCCAAGAGTGAAACTATGTTTTTTGAAAGTAAAAAGTACCATAATACTGTTGTGAACAGAATAGTTGGTAACCCTACGCCAAGAGTGAAACTATGTTTTTTGAAAGTAAAAAGTACCATATTACTGTTGTGAACAGAGTAGTTGGTAACCCTACGCCAAGAGTGAAACTATGTTTTTTGAAAGTAAAAAGTACCATAATACTGTTGTGAACAGAGTAGTTGGTAGCCCTACGCCAAGAGTGAAACTATGTTTTTTGAAAGTAAAAAGTACCATAATACTGTTGTGAACGGAGTAGTTGGTAACCCTAGGCTAAGAGTGAAACTATATTTTTTGAAAGTAAAAAGTACCATAATACTGTTGTGAACAGAGTAGTTGGTAGCCCTACGCCAAGAGTGAAACTATGTTTTTTGAAAGTAAAAAGTACCATAATACTGTTGTGAACAGAATAGTTGGTAACCCTACGCCAAGAGTGAAACTATGTTTTTTGTCCTGCTGCACCAAAACTAATTTATCGCGACGTCGTAACTTGAGTTTTAATTGTTAACTTCGTTACAAGATTAAAAAATAACTTCTTTGAGCATTGCAAGAAGTTTTTACTGTTTTTCTGATTGCCTGAGGGAATTTAAACTTACCGGCTGTCTTCTCGAATTTAAATTACAAATTATAAAACCACCAACAGTAAATGGTTGTATTTTTGTTAAAGGAAGCTAAGAATGTTTTAACTTTTTAAATCTGTTTTGATACATATGTATGTATTTTGTGACTGAAATTTGTTAAAAACAATGTTCTGTACTTTTTACTTTTTATGATATTGGAAGGCAAACAAGCAGACGGATTTCCTGATAGTAACAAATTCACGCCGCCTAAAGACACCAAAGGTGGTAAAGATGCGCTGCCAACCTGAGGTCGGGATGTTAGGCTATGAGCTAAATTAAGATTACCGGCTATCTTACCCACCGAACCGGAACACGTCAACGGCAACCATGTACGTTGTGTAGGCAGGAATAGTTAAAGCGGTTGAACCAATCCAGACGAGTCGCTGCGAAACTCTACCACCTAGTAGGATGTCACGTTGTTAGTGACGATAAGCCTATGCTCGCCTTTTACGAGCTGCCTGGCAGGAAGGCAGATGGTCTATTCCGCAAAGAAACCCGGACCAATACGGGGAAAAGACTTAGTTTGGTCAACAGTATTTTTTTTATTCTCAGGTATCTCGTTAACAATACATTGTTAATTTAAATATATTTTTTCCTGATTTTTTGGGAAACAAAATGCTGCATATTTGATTACCAATTTTTATTTTATGTGCCCCCTATATGATTTTAATTGAAACATACTTGGTATCCCTTAGACTATATGGTTATACCTTTAGGTTAAGACCCCATTAATGCGTTGCGCTGCGTAGCGTCGCCTTGCAACGAAACTTATGGCGTCGTTGATCCAGTGGCTAGCGTACACGCCTAACTGCAACGAATAACCGCGAAGCTCGGGTTCGATTCCCGACGGGGGTAGGCATCTGTGTGATGAAAATTTACATGTCTGCATTTCCGGGTCTGGGTGTTTATTAAAAATTTATTGTGGTATCTATTTAAGTATTTCTATGTATAAGTGTCTTTGACTAACACCCGTAACAGAAGCATATGATTTGCTTACTTTGGGGTTAGATTCAATTTGTGTTACTTGTTCAGATATATATATATGTATATATATTTATTAATTAATTAGATATATGGAAAGCAAAAACGCAACGCGTTAATGGGTCTGCCCCTTTATTTGTAAGTTAAAATGAAATATGTTATGTTTTTCCTGTAATAAAGATGGGATCATGTTTGATTAATATGGAGAACATTATTTACATAAGTTCCATTAGCCATGACATGTTTTAAGTGCGAGATGCCTTACCTACAAAATAAATATAATTTGAGTATGACTTTAACCGATTCCAAACAAAGAATAGGTTCTCAATGCGACTGCATGTTTGTTACGCGATTACTCGGTCACTAGCCCATTTTGATGGTTTTTTTAGGGTTCCGTACCCAAGTTGTAAAAGCGGAAACTTGCGGAAAGTTGTATCTCATAAACCGTGATAGCTAGAAAGCTGAAATTTTCAAAGGTGATGTATTTTCGCTATCGCTATAATAACAAGTACTAAAACTTTAAATAATATTATGGGTACCCCATACAATAAACGTGTTTTTTTCGTATTTTTTTACGCCACATTAAAAACGGTAACAAGTAGATGCTTCAAATTTTCATAAAATATTTACTTGTATATTATCTTTTAAAATAAATAATTAAGTAACAACACAGTAAATATTAAAGGCGGGCTCCCATACAACAAACGTAATTTTTAGCATTTTTTTCTCGATCTTAATAAACTAGAAAAAGATCTTAATAAATTAGTAGTAGAAACTTGAATATTTGTAAGTAAATATTTAGAAACATTTTAACTATAAATAAAAATAATTACCTCATCTAATATATGAAAATGAAAATAATCCGTGCATCTAAACGCAGTGCAAGCGCCGCACCGCTGTGTGGTAGTAGCGCAAACGCGAGGCGGTTGCTAAGCAACGGCCACGCGGGTAGCGGGTACATCACGGAGCGAGTCATAGCTGTGCGAGACATTTACTACTTGATGATAGATGGAAGATAGTACAGAATCCTTCGTACACGAGTCCGACTCGCACTTGCCCGGTTTCCTATGTGTTACTCCGAGTTATCCTCTATGAGTGTGCCTAATTTCATAAAATTCCGTTTTGCAGTTTTAGCGTGAAGGAATAACAATACAAACAAAACAAACTTTCGCATTTATAATATTAGTAGGATTACGTTATCGTGTCCCGGCCGACCATAGGGGGCTTTTAATATATTATAATTTCTTTTATTTTATGCCTATAGTTTGTTGTGCCTTACCATCGGGAAAGCCCATACAAGAAATATTCAGTAACTAAACTGTTTGAAGAACCTACAAACTGTACGGAAAATATTTTTTGTAGATGTTGTTGTTAGCATTTGTTTCTATATTAGGTTTCATATAAAAATATGCTTTAATATTTGAGGAAATCAAAATAAATTACCCCATGTTGGTCCGTGCTCCTTTGCAGAATAGACCATCTTCCTGCCAGGCAGCTCGTAAAAGGCGAGCATAGGCTTACCGTCACTAAAACCGTGACATCTGACTAGATGGTATAGTTTCGCAGCGACTCGCCTGGATTGGTACAACCGCCTTACCTATTTCTGCCGTCATAACTTCATTGCGTGTTCCGGTTCGGAGGACAAGGTACCCGGTAAACTGACTTTTGCTGGAGGCCTAAAATCCCGTTAGCAACGCACCATTACCACCTTTGGTGTCTCTAGGCGGCGTGAATTTCATACCATCGGGAACTCCGTTTGCTTGATTGCCTTCCAATATCATAAAAAAATATTTTCACCAAGGCTAGTGTATAATATATCAGAGATAAAAATAAAAATCGCAGAGCGGCAGTCGCATGTGAGAACGTGAGACTGCAAATTGGCAAGCAAGAATAAATTCACCTTATCGTGAACGTCGCGACGCCTTTTATCGCAACAAGATACATCGAGAGCCAAATGTAATATCTCACAACATTATGTCAGCCTGCAGAAGCAAACTGACATAACTGAGAAATTTATTTTGAAGTAAAGTGTGATCGAAAATTCGTAAAACGGAGGGAGATTAGATCTTCGGCGGGGCGTAGGAGAGAAAGTATCGCTTGTCTTTGTACCGCGTGGTAAAAATGTTGGTATCCGGTAGCTGCTATTTTGTTTTAAAAAATACACGCCGCCTGGGAACACCAAAGGTGGTAATAATGCGTTGCCAACCAGAAGCTGGAATGCTAGGCCTCGAGCAAAAGTAAGTATATCTTATTCTCCCAACTGGAGCACGTCAACGGGAAGCAATGACTTTATGACGACAGGAATACATAAGGCAATGGTACCAATCAGGGCGAGTCGCTGCGAAACTCTCCCACCTATTTAGATATTGCGGTGTTAGTGACGGGAAGCAGGTAAGTAGATGATATTTTCTGATTACGGAATTCAAGCGAAATCAAGGATAATACTCCACTTTATTTGATTAATGAAATTTATGTTATTTCTTTGCATTTTTAATTGCAGTAAAATTATTATCTATGCGAAAACACCAGTCTGTAGACTTTTACAAGGGTTTTATTTTTTTATGAAATTTGTATGCATATGGATTTAATTTCAAAGATGCTGAAGAGTATGCTAAGCAGAAAAGAAAGAGTAAGGAACCAAATCCACCCAGGGTTTGGGTCCTTCCACTCTAAAACCCGTAATTATTTAGTTTTATTAAACATCTTTTAATATACTTACATTTACACAATTTAAAATATTAAAACTAGGTTTATCTTGACGTGTAGGAAATCACTGACAAAATGAAAAGAGTTCGACTTTGACTTATACTTATTATGTGTTCATGTTTTCTCGCAAACTAAATTCAGTAGACGTCCATATTCAATATTTCATTTTCTTTGGTGTTAAGAACATTTTGCAAAGATTATAAGTTGTGACACTTTTCCCCCTACCGCGTTGATTCTCTCTTGTGTGGGGATGCCGCACCAACATTCACTTAGAGGTTTAAAACTTGTCATAGAGGATATTGAAATTTTCCATTATATCAAAGACTTTGTCTTATTTACCACTCGTTCACACTTTCAAAGTGACATTCATTCTTTTTTTTTTAGTGTTCAAATTTGATATTACTTATTAGTTAAATGTATATAGTTGTGATAATTCTATTGCCAGCTTGTAAAATCAGTCCACTACTCCATTCAGATAGCCTGAGTTGACAGCATCGGCTTACCTTTTGCTACCACCGTAACGTCAGTGTTTGGTATCATCAGGTTTTGATTTCAAAGGTAAAGCAGCCGATACTTTTTCTTATGCAAGCTTACAATCCCATCTTCAGATAAAAAAAAAACATTATTTGAGTGCCCCTGTAGTCGGATAGTATAGACTCGAATTCGATTCTCGTCGGGGTACATGTATGTGTGGTGACATCAAGATTACTTTATTTCTGGGACTTATCAAGTTTATTAATACATTTATTAATAGTATTGATATTATTAAAATATATAAATACTAGCCCGCCCCTGCTTCACAATTGTATAAAATATAGATTTAAACCTTCCTCTTCAATCACCTTATCTATCAAAAAAACCACATCAAAATCCGTTGCGTAGTTTTAAAGATTTAAGCATAAAAAGGGACATAGGGACAGAGAAAGTGACTTTGTTTTATACTATGTAGTGATATATAAGTATTTATAAGTATTGGTAGCGTTCACCACCATTAATATCACAATCGTTTATTTTGTTTACATTTTTGAGAGTTTTTTTATATTGTCACGGTATAGCGAATGTCATGTTTTTCTTACTACCATGAAGCCCTTAGGCTTCTATTATATAAGAAGCTGTTTTCGTATAACGATGCTGCTGGCAATATACGAAAATAGATCCAAAGCTGAAAGTGGTCTAGTCTGAATTTCTTGTATGTTGCAGCGTAAAATGAAATCGCCTAGAGCGTGTACAACGCTTCTACTAATCTAACTGGCTCAAGCTCTAATACATGGATGTAGATAGGGACATAGGATTGTTTACCAGTGTCAGAAAATAGTTTCTAAATATATCATAACCACCGTGATTTTTTAAACAAACAAAAAAATATTGACTGTATAATGTTCGTTGTAGTGTGTGTGTGTGTGTGCGTGCGTGCGTGCCTGCCTGCGCGTGTGTGTGTGTGTGTGTGTGTGTGTGTGTGTGTATGTATGGGTTTAAATAAAGACCATTTTTTGACTTAAAATGGGATAGTTAAGCTGAACATTGTTTTTGATTTTTTAAGCAAGTTTAATTCATTAATTTATTTAATTCAGCAAAATTGATTCATAAGAAATTTTAATGTCCTTATTTTATCGCCTGTGTGGTCTAGCAATCCGGCATCAGAATTCACTTCTCGAGGTCCCGGGTTCGATTCCCGGGTCGGCCAAAAAGAATTAGAAATTATGTATATTATTAATTTTCTAATAAAATTAATGTTGTCTGGGATTGGATATGTGCCCGGTTGGCGCTAGGCTTGCCACCTCTCACATTATGGGACTTACAGGGTTCGGCTAATCGTGGGTTGCCCTGGTTCTGACTCCGCCTTCTTCACGCCTCCATGGGCGTGAAGATACTTTTAATTTGTAGATTATAAAACATATTTAGATATAATAATGTATTTTATGGGTTATTTTTTAATACATGATAATTTGTTTTTTTATTTAATAATTTATTGCACACAAAACGCAAACATATACAAAATACAGGAGAAGTAAAAATGCACAAAAGGCGAGCTTATCTCTAACTACAGAAATTTCTTTCAGACAACACCAAAATTAAGCTGTGAAAATATAATGGAAAGCATCATGTATAAAAAACGATTAAAGCTATACTTAGAAAACATTAAACATAAATATGATAATAAGGTATGTATAAAACAAAATATTTATTTATCTATTAAACTACGGACTATTGACTTGGGATGTATCGTCGATGATGCAGACAGACACACTAGCTCATAACACTTGCACTACGCCGATTGCCACGAAAATAAGGGCGACCTCCAGCAAATTTTCGCACTATTCGAAAAGTGGGGACATTGTTGCATCGCAGGGTTATATTTGGGTACACTTGGACAAACAGTTGGAGAATGGGACGGTACCGTTCAAAACGGGACGTCTTGTCACGTTAGGTATATAATGTACATAGTTCAATGGGTTCGATAGGGTTGTTATTCAGTATTGGATTTTTTTTTAAAACATGTAAAATAAATATTTAATTTAATATAAATATTATCGTTGTAAACGAATGTATAAAAATTATTCTTACCGTGTTAAAATAAATCAAAGCTTTAATAAAAATGTTAACATATTAAACATTACCGAAAGACGATGAGCAAGGTATGAACAGTACCAGTTTAAGCCTGGTTTAAAGCGGCACGAAATCGGAACGCCCAAGGCTTGTCAACGTTCTTCTCATCTGACGCTTGCGCTAGCTTTAATACATGATTCATGAATTCAGAAATCAGGTAGGCTTGTTCACCAATGTATGCTAAAATATTTCTGAGCTATAATATGACTTCTTATTTCTCATAGCACACTAAGGCCAAGATACGAAAAAGTTAATATACCAATATCCTGAAACAATTTATGAACAATGTAAAAATGTGCTCGTGTTTGCTTAATCATATAGCAGGATAGGTCCGGCCGTATTATGTTTTTTTTTTGTTTTAAGGATCGAACCAGCGGAGCATGGTTCGGTCATGTGGAAAGAATAACAGATGAAAGATTGATAAAGCAGATATACAATGCGAATGTGGATGGATGTAGGTAACCGAGGAGACCAAGGCTGGAATTTCACGATCAGATCAATCGAAAATTATCCGAGAGTGGTGTCAAGAGTCTCCAAAACCGGCGTGTTTGTATGAAAAGGGTAATGAATATGAAGGGAGCAAGACAGGTTTGTCAGGATCGTGAGGTCTGACACTCGATACTCTTTGCCTACCTCGTAAGGGACTTGGCGTGAAGATATGTATGTATGTGTTGTTTTAAGGATAGTTAGAAAACTGGTAAGCTACATACTTACTAACATTATTTTAATCGTGATATCTAAACGGGTGCTCGGGCGAAGTCGCGGGCGACCGATGTTCTCGTCGATGAAGTCTGTCTACAAAAAAATTTGAAATGCAGAGCAGTTAAATAAAATTACTTTCGGTTGTTTATTTTTTTCTCAGTGTAAGGACGCGATTCCTGCCTATCCGGTGGTTGTTCATATCAATGTCAACGCGCGCAAGTAGCACTTGTACGAATATGGTCCATGCTAATAAAGTTTTTCTGGTTCTAATTCGTCACTCCATGAGGTCGGAAGGCCTAGGGTTGGACTAATCAACCCTATTTATCAGATTAAAATCAGTTTCAATCTAATACTAATATTTTACCAGGCATTTAAACAAGGCATGAAAAGTTGATATACTAGCCAGTCTGTCAATTTTAGAAAATAGCTAATAAATTTCAGAATCACAATCACTACATAATATAAAAAATCGCTTGGCTCTATCTGTCCCTGTGTATGCTTAGATCTTTAAAAAAAACTATGCAACGGATTTTGATGTATGGTTTTTTTAAAGATCTTTTAACAGATGGAGTGATTTAAGATTAGAGTTTATACATAAAAGTTTGCCCCCCGTGCGAAGCTGGGGCGGGTTGCTTGTATTTGTATATTATGATGACACATTTCAAAGATGACAGATGGAATAGTTCTCTAGTGTTGTTTTTATTTACGTTGTAAAAAGTAAAAATATTTTATACTAAAGATATCTATTTGATGATGATTTTTGATGATGTTGTAAATAATTAGTTCTTTACTAGCTTCCATTCGCGCCTTTACCCACGTACAAAGTTAAATTTGATAGAAATTTTAGCTTGTATGTTATTATTATGTGTAAACTATATTACTGTAAGGTTTCATTAAAATATATTTAGTAATTTGTGCTTGAAAGAGTAACTGACATTATTTCTGACAAACTTATGAATTTATAATATTAGTAGGATTAAGAAAAATAATGTTTTCAATTCTATGTAGAAAAGGTATGTTACAAGAGTAAAAGTAAATCAAAGAAGGAATGTTAAGATACGATTGTAGTTCAAAATAAATCCAAAACTAGAAACAGGTGGTCTGAGCAGAATTCCTAGTGCGTTAGGGCATGTGATGGAATCGTCCTTGTCAACGTTCCTACTTATTTACCGCTGGAACTAGCTCCGATATATGAAAGAAGATACAAAGTAAGGCTTATCAACCAGTTACAAACATATTCTGTTTTTAATTCTGTACCAAAAACAGTGGTAATGATGGTACCATTTTTTAGTTTTCGCCATATTCATTTTGAATTCTAACCAAGCTGACCTACGTTTGACATAATTTATTTAAAAGAACACAATTTATGGCAAGAGAACAGATTTTTGGTATATTTGATTATTTCCATTATTGGTGCTTGGTAAAACTTCCAAATATTCATAAAGTTAAAGTTTAAGTTGTAGCCCTGATGATGCTGTCATAAGCGACATCGGTAGACTATTTATAAAATAATAAATTATAAATGATACGTAAAACAGTACAAGTGTTTCTTCATTTAAAAATATGAAGATTTTTAGTATCTAATTTTTAGAAATTTTGTCTGGCAGTCTTTATCATGAACGCGATTCACGCGGAATCGACTGAACTGATTGAAACGAAATTTGGCTGGTAGGTACTTTCTGTTCCAATGAAGGTCTAAAAAAGGTTCCTAGGATTTTTTATCCCGCTTACTAAAGGGATTCCCTTGGATAAGGTTAAAAGTCAATTATAAATTGCTCGATGTCTAACTCACAACTCTAACTCAGGTTGGCAACGCACCATTACTACCTTTGGAGTCTCTAGGCGGCCTGAATTTCTTACCATCAGGAAATCCGTCTGCTTGTTTGCCTTCCTATAACATAAAAAAATGCCCTGTATGTTAAAATTAGGGAAACATTTTAACATATACAGGGCATCTTACATGTACTACATACATATTTTCTTCAAGTCACCACTGTAGGATAGGCAGAAAATGTGGATTGTTAAGTAAACGAAGTTCACCGGATCAACTAGTATGTATTGTAACTATACAAAAACGATACAAATTTGACGGATAAGTAGATTGTTTTTGGGCATGAACAAATTTCATTGGGTTAATTAAAGCGTCCTCAAGCTATCAAATGCTATAAAACCATGTTAAAAATTTAGATATGTGGGGCTACTCTTGAACTACTCATTCTGGACTTTTGAACACAATACTAATGACATACACTTTCAAAAAAATCAATTAATCTGATTTAATAAACTATTATTTGTGCCTTATGTTTGGTTGTGTCTCTACCTACTTCAGGGATATGGCCGTGAAGATACTCTTTTTTATTATAATTTGCACGGTATTTAATAAAAAATGCTTTTAATTCTCTAATATTGGGTAGAAGAATAAAAAAATACTTACTTAAACCTTATTTCATTTTCCAGTTTGCATAAAATCGAGATTCAAGACTGCATTGGTCAGTTTTTGATGATGAAGCGTTGAATGTTCGGTGATCATCAAGTAAGTAAAACGTTAGATTGTCTGCCTTGGATTTAAAGCGAAGAATCAAATCGTCTGTTTACTAGTAAAATGTAAATGTAATAAATGAACATTTTATTGAAATAAGATATTACGATTTGAAATATCAAATAAATTTTTGACAATAATTTTATAAGATTACTGTAAAATTTTAAGTTTATATGTATTGATTTGAAAAAACATTACTCGCAAAGATTTACAAACAAATTAATATTTTATTGACTAAGGGCATGTATTTAACTGGATTTACCTGTAATTGAAAAATAGAAATTAAATATTTACTGACCAAAAACAATGAATAATGTATCGGCATAAAAAATAATAAATGTATTTATATCTCTTTGGCTATATATATATTGTTTTACTGAAAAAAGTAAAAAATGCGTTTAAAACATTTTAGCTTATCTTAAACTTAGTTATAAAGTACTTACTAGACCTACAAAGAAAAAAGTTAATGTGATATAACATGTCTCACTTGTATCTGCTTTGCTTGAATACAGCTTTAAGTATATTTACTTCCATATAACAGAACTGTAATTGATGTTTTATTACATTTACCACATTTTACCCTAACTATCTTCGTGTTAAACAGTCCTGGCACTTATTGAATTTTTATCAGAAGAAGGAGCTTCGAAAATTACATAGAACTGTATTTATAACATTTTTGTAAAAAAATGCATTTTTTATGTTTTACCAGTAAACAGACGAAATATGGAATTGATCAATGTAACAACATTGATTTTAAAATTTTGCCATTTAACACGTACGTGATAAAAAAATAAATACTGTCTTTTAAAAAATTACACTTTTGTAGCTGAGATATTTCTTACCTTATTTTTGGAACAGAAAATCAAAACAAAAAGCTACCAACTAAAGGGTAATAATAAAGTGTAAAACACACTTGCACATATTTAAACCTAATACCCCCAGGTACCTAATACAAGTCAACGAAGCTCCTTTAACATCTATGGTGTTTATAGGCCACGGTTGTCTTTTATCATTAGGAGACTCGTGTCTTTTACCAACTATTCAAAAAAATGTTAAAGCCTTCTTACCATAGACAAGGTGCGAACCTTCTCTTCGTTATTTTAAAAAAAGTTAGGTAAAAATAAATATATCATTTAAGATTTTTCTTGTTTACATAAAATCCGGTGAAATTGTGAAACCTGCGAAGGTAGCAACGTTAAAGTATTAAAAAAATGTTTATTTATATAGTATTCGATTATTGTCATATGTATTGGACGACAGCCTTTACTGAATCATTTTCGCAGCTGTCAGAACTACACTATCACGGTGGTTATAATCAGATTTCTCATTTATACTCAGATGTACGTATCCGTATCGTGAGCCGATTAATATAAGTATAGTAAAATCATCATCTGTATAATAAGAATACGACACATCTTCACATCTTTCGTATTCTTACAACCCTAAAAATAGACATCCATGTTAGTTTCCTTTCAACCGACTGAAAAAGAAGGATGCACTTCATTAAAATGTTTGCTTTTTATGTGTAGGTACCTAACTTTGATGATATTTTGTTTCGTTTAAAAATTAGTGACTTCGGATTGGTCCCGTTTTAAATTGACCATCGTGATACATATTTTGTTTATTGGTCAAGCAACTAAATACGTAATAATATTTAAATTATGCGCTTCGGCTATGTTCGTCAAGCTTCGGAAATCCGAATGTACCTATTTTAAAGATATCTATATATTATAGAGTTGTTTTTATATAATTAATCATTCCGCTTAAATTTAGATTAGGTCAGCCAATTTAAAAATTAAACTATAAAGTGTAAAAAGTGTAAAGTCGAAGCGCATAATTTAAATAGTAATACTACTGTACGTGCCAAAATCTGGAGCGCGTCGCGGTCGCCGTCATTAGTGTTAAATTTCTATAAGCACAACACTAGTGACGTCACTTCATTACTTCTATATTTAGTGGCTTGACCAATATATAGATAAAATAATAATAATAAAGTTGGAGTAGGTTTTTTTTTTTACTACAAACTTTCAACTCCTATTTCACTCCCTTAGGGGTAGAATTTACAGAAATGCTTCAATACGTATCTAATCATTTTTACCAAGTAGCCTAAAAATTAAGTTTCATGTTTTTAACTTAAAAAATTACGGCCTTCTATACAAACTGTTAACCCTTCAGGTATACAATTTCCAAAATTCCGTTCTTAGTCGGTGTTTACTCAATAAAACGATCCTACTCACCAAATTTCATTGCTGTAACTCTAATAGTTTTTGCTCAGCGATGATGAATACTGATTCAGTCAGGACAATATGTTATTTTTAAGTATAGAAGAAAACAATGAATAACACAAATTGAATCTACCACCAAAGTATATAAATTATCTGCTTGTGTTATTTTCCTAAAGCACTTTACTAAATTTTACGAAGTGTTTACTTTGCAAATTAAAAAAGTACGAACCGTTGCAAACTTTTAGTTCCAAGAGCAAGTTCCAACAATTACGAGAGTATCCGTCGTTACGGTTAACTTCTCGGTTGTTCCTACAACTAGTCGGTTGGCTTCATGTCCAAATTTTCTGGTTGGTTGTCTCCAGAAACGCGGGATGCATTGGAATCGAACCGTGTATTGAAAATAGATAAATAGTGATGGAACTCTATCGATTTAATTGGTGACGATATTTTTTAAGATGCTTTTATTTATTTCGTGGGTATCTACGTATCTTGTGACAGAATCTTAGAACGTGTTTTTTATGACCTTTGGATGATCAGATTAAAATTAAACTTTACACACTTATAAAAGGCCGAGGACAACACAGCAATTTAATATAAATCTTTCAGATCCAGCGCCAAACCCACAATATTCTTTTAAAATGTTGTAATAAAGTTTGGAAACCGAAACACGATTTCATAATTGGCTTAATAGAACATAATCGTAATCTTTAAAAAAATAGACTTACGGACGTTTCCGTCTCTGGAAATGATTAGTTACTTTAGTTTCTATTTTGGATATGTTTACAGAAAAAAATGTGTATAATCCCAATATACCCTTTGAATGAAGCATGAACACAGTTTTTTCTAAAATCATAATTTTAATTTTTAAAAATAAATTTGTGTATTCTTAAAGTGATATGGACAGTTTTACCGTGACCCTTCCAAACTGGAAACTGAAACTGGGGCTCCTACTCCAGGTTCTCCAGGACTGATGCATGAATTGGAATTTTTTTTAGGTTAATTTAAGTTTAATTTAAAAAGTGATATCGTTTTATACTTTTTTAAAAATAATATCATAACTCACAAGTTATTTGTAAAAACATCGATGTTACTTTTATCGATATGCGGGACATCCCTATAACAACCGCAGTGCTTCGTGCTCGCCCCAGGCACAGTTCGCTAATGCCCTCTAAAAAGTGAATGCCCTGTTTACACCCGCGGGGAATCGAACCAAGAACCCAGATGCAAGCCCGACTTGTATTCGAGCGTGAGACACGATCCATTATCTTATTTAAACGGGAATGCTTTGGTTTTGTACAGGAAGTGAAATAGACTTTTCGACCGACTTTTGATTCTACATTTTATAGGATTCGCAGCTTGTGGTTTTAAATGTTTTACGAAATCATCCCTTTTAATGGATGAATGGAAAAAGAAGCAAGCAGTTCACGTGCTACTTTTTTCTGACCTGAGAAAGCTCTTTCATTTGTTACAACAAAAGAGAAGTGTTACAAGTTTATGTCTGTGTGTGAATCCGTCTATGTCATCGTAACATTTGAACAGATGGACCGATATCGATTCAGATTTTGTAAAGCTGAAATGATAGAAATAGTTCCTTGCTACATTACTTATAAGTCGGGGATTATCCAAATTTTTTAATTTCAAGGTTACATAAATCTGGTTTTGGCATCTGGCTTTATTGGTTTGGTCCTGTCGAAAGAATAGTAGGTAAAAGATTAATTTAACACATATAATTTCCAAATGTAGATGATTGTTCCCCGGGGAGACTTGCATTGACATTCCATGACTAAATTGCTCGGATATTATCGGAAGGTAGTGTTGTCTACGAAAACGATAAGATTTTTTTATAAATTTAAAGAAAGCCAAGAGATTGGTGTCTCTGCCTCTTTCACCTCACAAGGGATGTGGCGTGAAGATATAATTTTTTATGACATGCTACCTCTACTGTATTAAACCTGGTTCTTAAAGATAGGTACCAAAGTTTAAAAATAATAAAATAATAAATAAATATCCCTGGAAAAGTTACACAGTTCAAAGAGCGAAACACACTCTGCCTAAGAGGGTATTTCCAAGGCATTACAACTTAAACATTTTTATAAAAAATAAAGAATAGGCACCTTCTAGCTCAGATCTATTCCATCTTCGACCTCTTCTTAACTACAGTTAATAAGTGACAAAATAACCGTGAATAAGTTCCAAAAATTAAATGTAACCTTATGTACGCAAATTATATGCCTGTGTCAGGGGTGTTGGGCAACGATACTAATACACAGAAATACATAAATAGATATCAGAATAAATTTAATAAACACCCAGACCTGGAAATGCAGACATCTAAATGTTTTTCACACAAATGCCTGCCCTGTTGGGAATCGAATCTGAGCCTTTTGGTCGACGTAGTTAAGCATGTACGCTAGCCACTCGACCAACGACGCGGTCAAAGTTTCCGTAATAATTTGTAGCACTGTACTAAACCGAATAAAAAAGAGGCAGTCTGAATTTCTGATGTGGTGTGTATAATAAGTAATCTTGTAATTAGACTGCCGGCTTAGTTCATTACTATAGTTAAACAAGATAGAAAAACTTGCCCGGCTTGGTACAAACAGCCACCATGATGTCGGTGCTAACCACGAAAGAATTTGACACGTGCTTAAACATACTTATTTTGGTGAAGCAGTATTAATATTTTTGGTGTTTAAAAGCAACAAACCCTATTATCAGAACAAAAAAACTTTACTTAATGTTAAAATAACTGCACCTTTTGAGTTAAGCTAGTTTATAAATAGTTAAACACTGTAAAAGTATTCGATAAATCCTTTAGAAATGGATAAATAGTACCCCAAAATACTAAATCACACATGTCCCATAATTAATATTAAATTATTTTTCCTCGCGCAGCGGCAGGGTTGGAAGTTTCCCTCATTTTAGTTTAAAATTAACGGCGTAACTCTACGGTATTGGGTTAGTTCTGAACCACAAAGTTTTCTAATAACCTAATTTTGCAAATGATGTATGGCTAATTACGGACATACATAAAATACAACAAGAAGTTGCTCTAAAATACTTTAATATTTTATACTTTTCTTAAGTATAATGGCTCTTGGATGTTAACATTTTTAATTAATTTTTTTTAACTCGTTTTATATTTTAAATAATTTTAAAAAGAGTATCTTCTAGCCCATCTACCTTAAGAAATGGACAGAGGTCCAACCAAGGCATACACAACTAGCCGAAGACACTAAGTCCTACTATGTGATAGGTGGTAAGCCTATCGCCAACCGGGCTCATACCCAATCCCAAGCAACGTTGTTTTCATTAAAAATTGATAAGACAAATTTTCTTTTTGTGCGTGACGTGGATTGAACCAGGACCTCATAAAGTCAAGTCCAATCACCAGACCACTAGACCACACTCTTAATGATAATAGGTCAAAGTTAGTCAGCATATTACAAATAAAGGATCAAGCTTATTGAAATTGAAAATGGAGATAAAATGAACTAAGTAACTAATTGGAAAAGTATTTCGAAATTAAAGTTTCTATACTTCTTTTTTATGTGAGAGATAGATAACCATGGCCTATAAACACCATAGATGTTACAGGTGCGGCGCTGTCCTGTGGCCGGGATAGAAACCCTATTGTGCAAGTCTATGCAAGTATACCGGCCATATAACGTCCTGGCTGAAACAAGACAGAGCCATTATGGCAGCAATAGGTAAGGTGGTGGGTGGATCCCACCTGGGACTCGGGTCTTCTTTATGACTTATATTTTAATCAGTGCTCGCCTCTTATGAGCCGGCTGGTAGAGAAGCAGATGGTCTATTACACTTAGAGGACCCAGACCAACACGGGTAAAAGTGGAAAGTGTGGTAAATAGCAAATATAACTCTCAGTAGCTGTTATTTATTTTATTTTATGTTAGTAATGCATTTTTATACTATAATATCTGTCCACTCTGTGGTCTAACGGTTCAGTTGTTGAGCTTGACTGCATGAGGTTCCGGGTTCGAATCCCGGGTCGGACAACAAAAAGAAAATAGGGTTTTTCCAATTTTCTAATATTTGATGCCGATCTAAGAAAACGTTACTCGGGATTGGATATGTGCCCAGTTGGCGATAGACTTGCTACCTATAACATTGTGGGAATTAGTGTGTTCGGCTAGTCGTGGGTGCCCTGGTTGTTCCTTTGTTTACCTCTTTGGGATATGGGCGTGAAGATACTTACTTCATCATCATCATCATCATCATTTCAGCCATAGGACGTCCACTGCTGAACATAGGCCTCCCCCATTGACTTCCACTTTGACCGGATGGAAGCGGCCTGCATCCAACGAGACCCCGCGACCCTCATAAGGTCGTCTGTCCATCTCGTGGGTGGCCGTCCTATGCTTCGCTTGCCGGTACGTGGTCTCCACTCGAGAACTTTTCTGCCCCAACGGCCATCAGTTCTTCGCGCTATGTGCCCCGCCCAGGGCTTGAAATACCGGTATTTTTGAGAACCGGTACTATCGACCTTGGTGCGATACCGGTTCCGAAGATGATACCGGTACTTTTAGTACCGGTATTCGATTTAGTACCGGTACTTTTGGTTTAACGGTTTTATACCGGTACTGCTTAAGAAATACCGGTATTCACGTGACGATTTATTACGTAACACGTTAGAGTGAGACACTAGATTGTAATAAAGACAAGTTACTATAAAAAGAATAAAATTGGCAACGTCGCACTCATTTTTAACGGGTTGGAACCTTTATTCAATACCGGTATTTATCGGTATAAATACCGGTATTTGCTCGGTACCGGTATCAGATCGATACCGGTATACGGAGTACCGGTACTCACTTTGGAACCGGTATCCAGGTATCGAAATGGAAAGAACCGCTAAATACCGGTAAAATACCGGTATTTTGGTACCGGTTTCAAGCCCTGGCCCCGCCCACTGCCACTTCAGCTTGCTAACCCGGCTGGCTATGTCGGTGACTT
>NJDD01004656.1:82852-99732 GCA_002245505.1 Calephelis nemesis | reverse complement strand
TTCCAACCTCCAATCTAACCGGTCATCTGCCTATGGGTCTATAGCCTCTAAGTGTTCCAAGTTATTCTTATTGTGTTAAATCATATTCTTGTCAAACTCAAATATAAATTTTTCATATTAAAATATTTTTTTTTTTAAAACACAATTTCGAGAGAGGCCCATAACAGTACGAAGACATTTTTTAGTTCGTTTGTTATTTGTACTGTGAAGGGCCAGAATTTTCTGCCGATGTCAGTTTTTTTTTTTGAAAATAATATTATGATAAGTACATCGTTACAGATACTATACTATAAGGGACTGCAGGAATTTTGATCAAAGTCTTTTTATATAAAATTGTGATCAAAAAGTGTTTGAAGTAACTTTTTTATACCTAAGCAATCTTTTATCATTTATAACATTCTACTTACGCATAACCTCAAATGTATAACTTGTGTGTTAACCCTATGACCTTTCAGGTTTTGGGGTCATTGCATATACTCGTCAATATCGTCTAATAAAATTGAAAATAATATTTTGTGACATGTATTCAAGACGCGAATATCAAATACTTCTTTGTCATAAAACGCGTGAAGAGGAGTAGTCAATCTTTATCTTCCCCGAACGTGACGTGTCGGAAATGCTAATGCCGAACGAACTCGATATCATTCACGAAATCATGGAAATGTTTCAATAAACACCTGCTTTTAAGTTTATGATTATACAAACATAAGATCGATTTTTCACATTTATACATGTACTAAATCTGAGTTAGAACTTTGAATTTGATTTCCAGGACGCTTTTGAGCCCAAATTGTTTCGAATTTAATATGTCTTTAAAATTGCTTTAATAGTTAACAGGTATATACAACAAATAAGAGCGGTAAAACTGAAAAAAAAACAATGTCAACTACTTTAGTAGGTACAACGTCGTGATTTGTTTTTGTTTTCAAACATACAAAATGGTTTTGAGATACAACTTAGTATAACTCAAAAATCGCGAGCGTCAAGATAGAGGGACCAAGTTAAGGATTTTAATAAAACATGCTTCAAAAAATTCTACTATTTGCTACCTTTGCTCCAAAAATTATCACCTCATCATTGTTAATGACAATTCGTGTAATTTCCAATTGTAAAGCTAGATGGCTCTGGTCATTATTGAACCGCACCGTTATTTGGAATTTTAAATATGTATTAACAGTTTACCATTGCCATGTAGTTAGTTCTTAACCCTGATTATTAGGCTATGTGTACACTAGACACTAGTCAATAAAGGTCAGGACACAAAAATGGTCTTTCATAAGTATCTTGAGAGTGTTTACATCATGGGCAGGGTTAGGTTCCGAGGTCAACCGACTGGGTCCTAGCTCAGTTCAAACATATTTTTGGTCCTTCGAGCCGGATATTGGGGATGTCGGAGACCAAGTTGGCTTTTTGGGAGAAAGTGGTCCTCCAGGACAGCACCTCCACACTTGCAGTGGATTGCTGCACAAAAGAGTGTGGACGGAAGCAGCAACAGCATCAGCAGAGGCAGCAGCAAAGACAATCGGACTCAGCAGAAGCACTGGGATAGTTCGAGTTCTCTCCAACAGATGGCATTACTTGTGGTATCAAGGTAAGTAATAGTGCTGTGAAGTGTAACCGTGAGTACTTTTAAATATTTATGAGTTCAACTTTAGTCAAGCAATTTTGAACCTTATTAACTTGAAGAGTTAGAGACTTTGAAGATTTAATAATAAATTTGAGACTTAGTTAAAAATTGTACATTGTAGTTAGGGACTTAGAATAATTTCTCAAAAAAACGTAGGAGCGAGGAATCTATGTCCAATTTCTATTAGAGTTTAAGTTTATTAATAACTTTTATAAAATTTTAAAATAAACTTTAAGGACTAAAAGATTTTTGAAAAGTTAAAAACCTTGAAGTTAAGTTTTATCTTTAACTTTAAAACAATATTAGTTTGCATTGTAAGGTTTGTTTGTCTTTACTTATAAAAATTGTAATTAAATATGGAGGGACTAATCAATGTTTTAAAAAATCTTCATTCGGTTATAAATAAGGGATGCATTAATTTTAAAAAAAGTCCAAAGGAAAGGTTAACGAAAGAACATTTAGAAACAAAATCAGAACTTTTAGAAAAAGATTGGTTCTTGTTTACATAAGCTAACTCAAAACTGTTTGCAAGTTTTGAGATAGAACTGTTTGAAAAAAGACTAGGTGATATCTACGAGAATACTGAAGAAATTTACATAAATTATAAAAGTTCCGTAAAAGTAAAATTAAATAAAATTAAGGAACTAACAGAAATAAAATAAATAGAATCAGGCGACTTTGCTGCTGAGTCAAAGTCTAGAAACACTAATGTCAAATTACCATTCCTGTATTCTCTTGCGATTATACCGAATGGACAACATTTCACGATCTCTTTATTTCTCTAGTTCATTACAATAAGTCTTTAGATAATGTACAAAAATTACAGTATTTAAAAGTACACCTTAAAGGTGAAGCAGAACAATTAATAAGACATACGCCAGTGAGCGAATCCAATTATGAGCAATGTTGGAATATTTTAAAGAGTCGTTATTGTAATAAAAAATACCTCAGTAATTACATTTTACAAAGAATATTTAGCCAAAAACATATTCAAATTGAAACGGCCAACTCATTAAAGGAACTCATAGATACAACATCTGACTGCTTAAATGCACTTAAAAATTTAGACATTGATGTGAGTACATGGGATGTTATTATCATTCATATTATAGCTTTCAAATTAGATGTCGAAACGCGAAAACAGTGGGAATTGAGTATTAGTAATAATACTATCAATAATGAGTTGCCAACATTTCAGCAGTTCAAAGCTTTTATTGAAAATAGATACCGCGCTTTAGAATGCGTAGAGCCTCAAAAAAGTTTAGTTCACCATTACAAAGGTACTCAACATAGTAGTACACACATTCACCAACCACGTGCTATGTTTGTAAAAAAATCATCAAATAATATAAAATGCGAATATTGTTCAGAACAACACAAGCTTTGTTTTTGCAAGAAGTTTGCGACACAACCATGTGCAATGCGTCGTATTTTTGTATTAAAGCATAAAATATGTTTTAATTGACTAGGTAGTAATCATACGGTGTATCGTTGCAAAAAAGTTAGTACTTGTAGAATTTGCCAAAGACGTCATCACTCATTACTCCATTCATCCGTACATTCTGAAAATAAAATCCCTGAAATTTTATCAAAGCCCGCTATTTATAGTAGTCATTCTGAAAGTAATAATAATCAAATAGTTTAAACCTAGACAGGTTTTATTAGGCTCTGCAGTAATAAAAGCAGAAGCGAAGAATGGTAAATATGAATTCATTAGAGCCTTGTTAGATCAAGATTCACAGGCTTATTTTGTAACGGAAGCCGCAGTTCAATTTCTATCACTCAACAAGATTCGTGTGAAAGGAAATGTATCAGGACTAGGAAATAATAGTTCAACCATTGTAAAATATATGGTACAATTGATGGTTCAGCCCCGAATAAATCCTAAGTTCAAATTAAAAATAGACGCCTATGTTGTGAATAACATTACGTCTTATTTACCTGAGTCATTTATAGATGAAAATGATTATGACTTCGTTAATATTGATAATCACTGTTTAGCAGAACCAAAGTTCAACACACCCAGCAAAATAGACATTTTGTTAGGCGCTGACGTTTACAGTAGTATTATCCAGGAAGGAGTCATTAAAAGTCAATCGGGATTTTTAGTTGCACAAAACACTACCTTAGGGTGGATTCTGACAGATACAGTTAATTCTGTAAATAGAAGAAAGTTAAATAATCTTATTGTAATGCAGACACAGATTAGAAATAGAGAATTTTTGAAAAGTTTTTAGAAAATTAAAGAACAACGACGGTTAAAAAAGGCACTAACTTCAGAAGAAGAAAGATGCAAAGAATTCAACAGTGTACACAACAACTGAGATTGTTGTGATAGATACATAGCAAGGTTACCATTCCGTCATAAAAATCCCCCATTTAAGTTTGGAAATTTGTGTTCTATACCTGTAACAGATTTAAAATCATATAACAAAAACATTAAAAAATAATAACAGTTTAAGTGAAAAATATCCTGTAGTTGCTGCAATGGTTTCAAGTTCATTCTATAAGGATGATTTAATGTATGTATGTAATATACTAAAACAAGATTTCAAATTACATAATGGAATGAATTTGATGAATTTAATGGAATAATATAACTAATATGTTTGCTATAGGACTAATGCAAAAACAGAAAAATGCTGTCATACAATATAGTATAGAAAAAGGAAATGAAGCTATAAAATTAAAAATAGACAGTATAGTAAAGATTTTAGAACTTACCTGGGACCGTAGTGGTTTTCAATAGCTTTGGTTCTTCTGACGCCGACAACGGTACCTCCTACTAATAATTTATTAAAATTATTTGATATAGCAAAAACTTTTGAAATGCTGAGTTGGTTGAAACTTAGTCTAATATTCAAATGATGGTTGGGCGGTATGAGTTGTTGTAAATCATGTCAATAAGGAAATTAAGTACTTACCGTGTACAGCTGATGGCACTTGCTCAGGTCCGAGTACCTCTTTCGACTTGTACAAGATTCCTTGAGGAACTAAAACTCAATAATTTAAATAAAATATATAAACACACATATTAAGCTTCCTTTATATCACTGAGTGGTATCGTAATGTTGTTAATAGCAGAAACCATTCCATTTCTTATCAAACAAATAAGTGTTTCCCGATTGGAGCTGTATGGCGCTGTGACGATTTCAAAGCTCTTGTTGAAAAATGTCGAGGTATTAACTGGAAACAAAACAAAAACTACAGCCCGGACATATTCAACTGTAATGTCAAATTGGCTAGATAGTTACACGTTTAGGAATAAGAAGTTTGGAGAAAATAAAGTTTCTCTAAAACACAATATCAAAAAAATCACGAAGGTTTTTTATAAACAATTCAGTGGTAATTTCTTATTTTACTAGGTAACAATTAATGTATTAGATGATACAATATTTGGAATACTTGTTCAAGAGTATATGACTAATTTGCTTCAACGATACAATTAAAGTTTAAAAATATGTTAAACTAAAATAGAATAAAGGTTTTATCGAAGAAGGTAATTTATCTCCGCATCTTTGGTAATTTTAGGTCGTATAGTAGAAAAATACTATAATAATGATAATAAGAACACCCGTGTAGTCACAATTCTACTATTAAAAGGTCAACTTTCAAAATATGTC
Organism: Calephelis nemesis; assembly: GCA_002245505.1. Lineage (NCBI taxonomy): Eukaryota > Metazoa > Arthropoda > Insecta > Lepidoptera > Riodinidae > Calephelis > Calephelis nemesis. Next base: position 94,482 of record NJDD01004656.1, on the reverse strand, counting down.
TTTTACTTGTTTTAGATTAAGCTCATTATACTTTCCATGAGGTCAATTGTTTTATGTTTGTTAAAGGATTTATCTTAAGTATATATAGTTATGACTTATCTCGAACTTATCTCTATGTAATTAATATTGTAACAATGTTTTTTAAAAGCTATCAAAGTATGTAATTTAGTTAATTCATGATATCCAAAGTTTACTTGGTTCATGAATATTTTAAGATCAACTGATTTATTTGTGTCAAATTTTGTTCGTATAAGTAATTTACTGCCTTATTCATAAAAATAGTTAAGTAACCTCCTAAGCATTGCTTAACTAATCGTTTGATTAAGCCTTAAGCATTGTTTAAAAATTTGTTATTCATAAAGTTCATTTTGACAATGCTTAGTTAAATACTGTTTAACTTGGTAGGTTTTGGTAGAAATGTGGCTGTATGCGTATTTCTTTTGCTAAAAGTGGATTAAACAATTGTCATCCGTTGTTAACATCGTTGTTTCTGAATACGGTGTCGGACATCTATAACCTCTTGCTAAAGAGTATTTATATTTCTACGACAAAATACTCGTATTGTACTACAATAAAATTAAATTTATTAGAGTAAATAAAGTTGATGCAACATAGACACAAAATGTTTGAACTCATACACTGCATTTCAAAAATATAGTTTTTTAATGCATCTACATTACGTTACTAAGCTAAATATAAAATGATGTAATTTCTGTAATATTTTCCCCCGTGTTGGTTCGAGTTCCTTTGTAGAATAGACCATCTACCTTCCTGTTAGACAGCGCGTAAAAAGCGACCATAGGCTTACCGTCACTAGCACCGTGACAACTTACTAGGAGGTGAGCTTCGCAGCGATTCACCCGGATTGGTACCACCGCCTTACCCATTTCTGCGTTAGCTCTTGCTGTTGAATTGTTCCGGTTCGTAGAATAAAGTAGGTAGCCGGTAAACTTACTTTTGCTCGTGGCTTAACATGCCAGCCTCAGGTTGAAATCTCACCATTGCCACCTTTGGTGTCTCTAGGCAGCGTGACATTCTCACCTTCAGAAAATCTGTCTACTTTTTCGCTTCCAATATCATAACAAAATGCTCTGGAAAACTATTCGTTTCTTCATAGGAGTCATTGGCCATCTCCATAATAAAACATGTTATTACAGTCCTATATTGTTCCAAAATCCAACATATCCCGTCCAATTTTGTCCACCCTTCAACGAAATCAAATATTTCAATGAATGTATTATAAAAAAAATCATAAGAATACACAAATAAGCCATTAAATGGCCAGTCGTTGCATTTTGTCAATGCACATAAAATCAGCTGTTTGAAATTTAGTCAGCCATTTTGTTGATTAAAATTTTAAACAAGGGTCCGAGGTTGCTTAAAGTGACAGCTATTTAAGAGTATAATTAAACAAATGATTAACTCTAAATGGCGTTTATGAATAAGAATTTTTTTAAACATTACTTCAATTGGTGATTAAAAGTTAAGCAACGTTTATGAATAAGCCTGTTATTGTTTATTTTAAGAAGGACATTCCGTCAGTAATGTCCTTGGTGGGCGGTATGTTAATGACGCTTCGTGTAATTTCCAATTCTAAAGCTAGATGGCTCTGGTCATTATTGAATCGCACCGTTATTTGGAATTTTAAATATGTATTAACAGTTTACCATTGCCATGTAGTTAGTTCTTAATCCTGATTATTAGGCTGTGTGTACACAAGACATTAGTCAATAAAAAAAAGCATCTTCACGCCCATATCCCCAAAGGGGTAGGCAGAGGCACAACCAGGGCACCCACGACTAGCCGAAGATACTAAATCCCATAATGTGATAGGTGGCAAGCCTATCGCCAACCGGGCACATTTCCAATCCCGACCAACATTTTTTTTTGTATTAGAAAATTATAAAAATCCAAATTTTTTTCTTGGCCGACCCGGGATTCGAACCCGAGACCTCATGCAGTCAAGTCCAACACCCACGACCGCTAGACCACAGAGGCGATCTAGTCAATAAAGGTCTGGACATACCAATGGTCTTGTTCTCATCATGGGCAGGGTTAGGTTCCGAGGTCAATCGACTTGGTCCTAGCTCAGTTCAAACGCAGTTCAACCAAGTTCAAAAAAATTAAAAAAACATAAACATGTTTTTTAATCAAAAATTGTAGAGTGATTCAAATATCTATCCCTCGATAAAAAAAAACTACTATATAATCCTAAGAATATTATAAACCGGATAGTTTGTAAAAACTAGCGTGCGCATTTGGATGATATTTGGTGACCGTGAGCTGGAATAGCAGATAGGATAATTTTTAACGCGGTATAGCAAACGAAATTTCTGGCATCACGTAGTACTTTATAATATATTTTGCAAAAAAATATAATGTTACAACGCGAGCCTAGTATATATCATCTGGTAAAGGAATTGAGACATTGTTATTTGAGTACTGGCAAGTTTTTATGTTTTTATTTATATTTTTTGTCAAACACGATACTCCGTCTTCTTTGGTTTTAACCTAAATGAAAAAGCTAAAATACGTTTTTTTACAAGATGCTCTCTGAAAGAAGGGGATTATGTAGCAAAAAATAATAAGTGTGACTAAAGCCTTGATTGCTCATTTATCATATTGCACGTTTTGCTTTTGGTGCGCATTTTGCTTTTTGCTCATTTTGCTCTTAAGGGACTAAATGTAATCACTTCGAAGATGAAACTTCCACTTAGGAAATAATATTGCCTAGATTTCCTATTTAAAAAATCTACGGCTAGGTATTGCAACATGTACAGAGAAAAGCATTATAGACTTAAATGTGTAAATACAACATACATGTTTACAAAACATTGTTTTTCTACTTATCATTTCCTTATTAATATTAAGACACGTGACGTTTTGATATTTAGATCGATTTAAAATATCAGAACTCGATGGACGAAGGTGCTTTTACCATAATTTACAACAACGTACAACTATTTAAGCACTAATTTTAACTCCAAATCCAACCACAGTTTAAACAAAAACATATATTATTAAGGTAGAAATTAGGTACAAAATATTGACCACTTAAAAGTTGCAATAAAAACTAAACAATGATCGGAAAAAGCAACTTATTGAATCGTCAAAATGGAGGAACCAACTATTTTAATCGATATTTTTAAAACTGTTTATGTTGTAAAAACGTCACATTATTTTTAAATAGGTAGAAAAACATCAAGTATATAAAATATTTCCAGGAGCAGGCTATTAGAATTTTAACCAACATTTTTTGATTAAAAAACATGTTTATGATGAGGTACTAATTTTTGAGCAAAGGAAGCAAATAGTAGAATTTAGGTAGAATTTTTTGAAGCAGGTCTTATTAAAATCTAAGACTTGGTCCCTCCATCTTGACTTTGAAATGATATGGGACCTTGGAACAATGACCTATCTTTCTAAACAACAACCATCAAAATCAGTTAGCTATTAAATTAAGCTTTTTTTTTCGAATTGTCTAATAAGTTGCTAACCGCGAGCTTTTTACAACTGCACCGTGCTATAAAATTTAGCATGTAATTGCATAACAAAAATACTCGTACAAAAATAAAAGAAAAACACAGTCGAATTAAGAACTTCCTTTTTTTGGATTTGGTTAAAAACAGGAATGATGATAATACGGCAACAAATCTGAAAATACAGTTTTGTGATATAGTTGCATATTGGCATCTCCACTTCATTTCAATTAAAAATTCGATACTGTTTATGATGTCTGTGGTGCATATATTTTACATTCACACAGAGAGGCATAGAGTATCAATCGTCAAGTGAACGAAGATCACCGGGTCGGCTAGTGACTAAATAAATCATAACAAATGTTTGATTCCTTCGAGTCCTGCTTAAAAAATGAGCTTTATTTCAGATTTAATGAACAAATTATAGCGCTAAAATATCCGTAATGAGCCCTGGTACTAACAAAGTTTTCCTGGTAAACACCAACTCAGCTTATTTAATTCAACACTAGTCGACTGTGCACGACGAAGCATTAAATTATTTTGATGTGGACGGAAATAATATTATTCCACCGTATCAAATGTTTTAACTAGAACTAAAATTTGACATTTCAAATTTATAATTAACGTTTTGTTAATTTTATATCCACTGGTCAGTAGCCTATCTGAATATTATTGGGTCTTTTAAATAAATCGGATATTATTAGGAGTTGGTATCAACAGCCGCGGAAATCAGCGTATTTTAATGAAAAGAGAAAAGATGAAGAGGAAGAAAATCTGTAGAAATTGACACTTAATAATCTCTGCCCATACCTCAAGGAACTGAGCGTAAGGTGTGTATATAACAGTTAGATATATACGAACCGAATTATTAAACAACCAGAAAAATAATTACGAAGAACTGATTTTACCATGATTATGTCTTGAATTACATGACGTGTATGTCCGATATAAAGTTTATATTGTTTGCGGTTTATTAATTAACACCGTTTGCAGCCCGTGTACAGGAGCTGTGGCCATCCAATAAAAACATCAATCTGGCTTTGTTCCTGTTTATGAGCGGCCATTGTTGTTTTCCGTTCCACGCAAATACGCCAAATCTAGTGGGAGAATGGTCCAGTCCTAACGTTTACGGGTAAAGCTCGACATAGAGGACAATAAAAATAACACAATAAAGGTTTTTGTTTATTCACTGTTATTTATTCGAGCAGCTAACTGAGTAAATAATAACTTAGATCGATTTCTATCGCCATTGTGGTCTAGCAGTTCAGTGTTTGACTTGACTTCGTGAGGTCTTAGGCTCAATCTCCGGGTCACCGGGCTACCAAAATAAAATTTGTTTCTCAGTTTTTTTTTTATAAAAAATATCATTAAGTAGCTGATATTGGATATGTGCTCAGTTGGTGATAAGCTTGCCACATATCTATTACACTGTCGGACTTAGTGTTTTCGGCTAGTCGTGGTTTGAGAAGTAAAATATTTCTGGTCACTTATATTTGCAGTTCAGGTCTTTACGCATAATGACGATATCTAATATAAGTTCAGGGTTTTCGAAGATATACAAGCTGTAACCGATCCTTACCTACTTTATTTATCTACCTATTCACCTTTTGTTGGCACATATTAATACTTCAGTGAAAGATATTAACATATTTGTATTTTTAGGGAACCAGTGATGAAAAATAACTCTTCAAAGTTATTGCTTTATGACATACCACATAAAAGTTGGCTTTTTGTGGATTGTAATGATCACGTCTTAATATACTTCGTATTTAAAAAACCAATAACGGAATAATGAAAGTACTTTACACACGAACTCTAATGTGCGAATAAAGTGACAGGAAATAACTTATGTAAAATATTGCAATCGTATGCAACAATGCAAATGACAAGCCCTGACCAGAATCTTGCTGTTTTTTTTTTTGGTTATTACATTCTATAGATTTTCGTATCTGAAAAGGTATTTTTTAAGATTTTTTTTTGAAATCTTTGAAGACTGTCCAACAAAAATATTTCATAAATTTTAAACAAAATCATATCTACCCAATGTCGGATATGTTAAAGAAACTTACTTTTTATGGTTTTCAATGACATTGAGAAGCAAACTTTAAATATAATTTAAATAATTGTTTGATTTTTAATATACTGTATGTATACCACTCATTATAATGGCCAAATGTATAGCAAGTGCAAGCTGTGAATGTGTCAAGCTAATATCATAATTTAATAATGACTTTTATATTCATTAATTACTAGGAAAATGTTATCTCATAATATACAATTATTAATTGTGTATATCGTGACATACTAATATTATACTGAAAATTAAATCAGCCGCTAATTAAACAGATGTGTTCAAGGGTTACAGGAAAATTTAGATATTGAAATATGCCTCAGTTAATATTAATTAACTAACAGGTAATAATGTATCGTTTTAATATTCAGGTTATTATAGAGGAAATTCAGCATCGTTTTAGTATATTATATCCAATAACTTTTGCTTGAATTTTAGTCAAACCCTATTTTTTAAAGAATTAATAAAGCTACATTTCATAATTGTGGACAATGTGTTAAGGTGAGTAATGAGTAATGGTAAGTGCTCATTAATGCTTAACTCGTCGTTAAGACGTAACCATGTTTAATTTTTTAGCACATACTTAGGGCTATTTTGTTTCACTTCTTCAGTCCTACGTACTCTTTGTATGTCAAAACAGTCTATAAATTGATAATCAACTTGATCTGATACGGTGTTGTAGGCGTTTTAATACCGTGCGCATGATAGTCTACAAATTGACGTGTTACGACTTCGGAGCGCCTTCCACGCTACACGCTCAAAGCCAAAAATAGTTAACTTGATGTGCTACGGTCCTGTAGGCGTTTCACAGTGCTACAGGCTCAATATCCTGAGTATGGACTACAAATTAGCGCGTTACGATTTTATTTCTTTTGACGCTACGCTCTTGTTCCCAAAAGTGATCTACAACTTTTTTGCTCCGAATTTGAGACACATAATTATTAAAATAATATCTTATATATACAGGATACGTTATTGGCTTGGTAGGTAAACAAATTTGTGTTTTGCATATTATTTGGTAATTTATATTGATGTCCCACTGGTAGCTAAGCTCAATTTTACACGCCTTACATAACTTTTATGGTGACTATCAAGTTTATAGCTTACATCATAAAATAGTATTGTAATCAAACCGGTATAATAGGCTTCTGAATCCTCCGTATTATATAAGGAAGTCGTAATTTTGATAGCCAATTTAATATTAGTATCATATGTTCCAATAAACATATCTTTCGACATTTTGAACATTTGATGAAAATATTTAGTTTCAAAATTTAAATCATTGATACACGCGCTTATTATGTCTTTGCGTGCAAAATGGTCTTTCTGTACAGGGTCTTAAAATTCCACATATTTTTATTATTTTTACCTTGCATTGATTTTTGAGTAGTTTTTATCAATTCTAAATCTGATAAATACAACTAGCCGTAGCCGTTTATCTAAATCTGATAAAAGCTTTTGATTTTTTTTTCAACTACTCAAATTTCGGAAACTGGTTTATAACGTAACTATTAGTATTGAAAAAACACAAGCCCGCTGAATTTTTTTTCGCCGAATCATGTCAGTGGGAAGCCGCGATTCCGATCCCGTGGTAGTATATAAAAATGTCGACGCGCACAAGTACCACTTGTATTGCCCTTGTGAATAAAGATTTTTCTGATTTTGATACTGATGAAGTAGGAAATCTTATGCGTATTTCAGATATAAATATCACTGGACGAATCGCACAAATTTATATCTAACCTAAAGGTAAGATATTTCAATTTTTACACTTACCCTGTGCTTGGTAAATATTTCTACTAGTTTCTAAAAAAAACAATTTCACCTCAGACATAATTTCATTCTACACCCTTTCATCGCAAGCCGACGAATGCTACTGTGGTGAAAGTTTTAATTCCTTTTTTCCCATTTGTACCACTAGTTTTCTCATATAGCTACAAAGTTCTGTGTTATCTGTTACGTAAGTAGTCAGCAAAGAAGCATACGGCTCTTCTGATCTTAAGAGAGAGAGAGAGAGAGTGGCCTAAAGACATCATAGACATTACAAGTGCGTCACCGTCCCGTGGGCAGGATGGCTTATTTTGCAAGTATACCTACTAATCTACTCTCCGGTTCGGAACATGATTTATTTTTATTTTTATGATCTTGGACGGCAAACAGGCAGACTGATTTGCTCATGTTAAACAATTCACGCCTTCTAGAGACACCAAAGGTAGTTTTGGTGCGTTGTCAACCTGAGACCGTGATGGTAGGCCTCGAGCAAAAGTAAGTTTAGCGGCTACCTTATCATCTGAACCGGAACACGTCAACTGTAATTACTTACGTTATGGCGGCAGGAATAAGTATTGTGGTGGTGGTGGTGAGACGCTGTGAAACTCTACCACTTAGTTCTGACTCGCGGCGATAGTGACGGTAAGTCTGTGGTCGCCTTTTACGCGCTGCCTGGAAGGAAAGCATATGGTCTTTTCTGCAAAGGAGCCCGGACCGACACGGGTCATTATGGCAGCAGGAATAGGCAAGGCTCTTATACCACTGGTCTAGTTGGTAATAACCCATTTGATTTATGATTTAAGTAATTAATATCCGCATTGCTGGCAGGAGGCAGATGGCCTATGATACTCATCAGACCCGGATTAGCATAAAAATGACTATATTTTTCATTATCTAATTTTTTTATCTTAAAATTATACTTTTAGATTTATTTTTGAAACATCAGGCAATTCGAAACATGTTTGAACTTAGTGTGCCTACATTTCATTGTAAAATGTTAAAACAATACTTATCAGGAAGATTAGGTATATGAAAGTCCGTAGATCAAGATATGAACATACAAGTAAGCTTTGACTCAGAACTTGTAATTAATAAAGTTCGGGTGGTCCTTTAAGCTTGTTATCTAAATCGTGTTATCTACCTTCCATAAAAGAGACGTACATATCCTTTCTTATTCTGATCCCTTTCTTATTTCACTATTCAGGAACAAGACCCTTTTCCTTTACTTTACAGTTTGTAGTATAGGAATTTCTGAATAGATTTTTATGACAGTTAGGAAACCGATTTTCTGAAGAATCACAAAAACTTATATGTGTAAAAGTAATTTGTGTAGTCTATGAATGTCTGTAGTTTAAACTGAAATCTAAGGTATCTAGATTGTGAAATTGCGACTCAGACTAATTATCGTCTGCTGCCAATTAGCGTTGTTGTTTCGAACCTTACTTCGTGATTTGAAGATATTTGTGAATCATGAAATTCATTCCAATTCCAAAAATAGATTTTTTTGTCTTGCTTCGTACCTACCTATTTAACTTCACCCCACTGTTTAAATTAGTGAGGACAGAAGAGTCATGCAAAGACTTGCCTTTTTTATCATGGTGGAAGGCAAACAAGCAGACAGATTTTCTGAAGGTAAGAAATTCCCACGGCTTAGAGACACCAAAGGTAGTAACGATGCGTTACCAAAATAAGTTGCTCAAAAAAAGTAGTTTAAAGGCTACCTTATCCCCCAAACTGCAATGCGTCAACGAAATTGCCTGAATTGGTAACATTGCCTTACGTTTTTTGTCGTTGTCGTGTTGGTTTCTAGTTGGTGAAAATTAGAGGATAAAAACGAAAAAATTTAATTAAACATAAGTAAAGCTTAAAACTTAGAATCCAGGTCGGATATGTCATTCAATACTAACTGTGCCGTCGGTTTGTATGGAAAGAAATAAAGTATTGTTTTTTCTTGTTTTCTCGCAGTCTTTAATTTTTTTTATGTTTTGAACCTTCTCCGGACTTAAACAAATATTTCAAAATATATAGAACATTTTACAGGCAATTTCAATGGTATTTCAACATCTTTGTTGTTTCCATGCAACATAACTTACCTATTTATTAACAACAGAGTATCTGAGGGTTTATTTGAAATTGATTCGACTTTGGAACCTTTATAATTCTTTATTGTTTGTATGAAACTTCATACTGCAACGCAGACTAATGGGAATGGTAACGTAATCGACGCGCCTCGGAACAGGCTCGCGGTCGGCGAGCCGTAACCTGAGCTGCTGATACTGTTTGGTTACATGCATACGTTAAGTTGATGCCTGGTTGACGGCAAGGCGACAGGCGATACGGTAACGATCCTTTTCCAAGTTGATATGTATGCTAAAACCTTTAACCATATTGCTGATTGAGTATCTTACTGGTTGTGGGTTTCAAGTGAGAAGAATTTTGTACTAAGAAAAAAAAAGTAAAAATGGCGGCCATCACAAAATAACGGATAACATAGACAATTTAATAACTTAAGAAACAGATCTAAGCTACATTATGTCAAATGACAATCAAAAATTTATACTTTCCTGACAATAAGTTATGACCATTTCCTTTCTTATTTCTGCCGCAAATACATTACTGCTCGTCACTGCCTTTTTTAATTTAGCATGAGTAGGTAGTAGGAAAGTAGATAAGTTTTTAGCAGAATTTAAATATTTCACCTTGTAGTAAGAGGAACTCCTTTTTTCTCTCTGACATCGTGACAAGGCAGGAAGAGATGAAATAATTTTAGCTGCAAAAAAACCTCTGAGTTTGTAAATTATGTAATATTGCAACGACTAATTTAAGTTTTAATGTATTTGTTACAGATCACTAAACAAGTCATAGGAGCGACAGTCATATTTAGATATTATGTAATTTTTTAACAATAATACGTAACACGAATAAAACTATACCTATCAGTGAATAAACATTTCCACAGTTTATAAGTCAGTCAGACAGCTGACAACCATTTATCTTACTATGGTTCATTGAATATGGAAAAAGAAGTCAACGGGTATAGAATTATTTTCCAAACAATAATTTATGACTATGTTTTGATGTTCTTCAATTCCCATGTTTCTATTGTAATCGAAAAATATATAAATGATAATATGAAATAAAGGTAGAGTAAGTATAAATAATATACTGTTAAACTAAATACATATTTGATAACTATTTTGTAGTATGTTTCAAAACTCCGACGTCCTCATCGTCCGTAAGTAATAGAACAATCTAGTAAGTATAATTGCTGGACTTTGTATTTAAGTATTCCTCTTGGATTTATCAACACAGTTTTAATTTTTGTCATTGTCTTTGCAATCATCGTGACTAACAAGCACATGGCTCTACTGTAAATAAGAGATAACAACTGTCTTGTTACTATTAGGATAATTATGCAAGTACACCGGGTAACCTATCTTCCAAAAGCGGTAAACGACAAAACCATTATGGGAGATGAAATAAGTAAAGTAGTAGCAGTTCCCTACCCGGACAAGTTGCAGCACAGGACCCTTCGAGAAGTGATCTTATTGGTAATGAAACATTTAAATTTTGTAAATACTTTACGAGCTGCCTGGCAGGAAGGCATATGGTCTTCTATACGTTCTGGTTAGGTGGACAGTTTATAGTAGGGACAGTGAATCCAACCCTGTATGCCACAGATTTAAATGGCTCGGTACGGTACAACCGCCTTACCAACCCTTAAAATCATCATATTTGTGCTTGCTGCTGTGCTGTTATAATATGGAGACGATAAACTGACGCAAAATAGTTAATGCCTCCATTTCAGAAATGCTAATCAATTTTAACCTACGATATATCTCATTAAGACAACTGTTTGACATGAGTTCGATTTAGAGTTAGAGACCGAACCAAACAAGTGCTTAACATTAGTTCGGTTTAGATGTCTAAACTAAACCAAACCGAACAAGCACTGCGGAAAAAGTGTTAAACTATGTGTTTCGCTGTTTCACTCTAAAGTTGCATAATAAAATATCAGATGTTCTCTAGAAGACAAAGTTCTCGGTAATCGATACAAAGTTTCTTGTTTGATCTGCGATCTGCCAACGACAGAATGCTCGTGTATGTACAAATGGGATTCTAACGTCTGCATGCTGTGCAAGCTGGAAACGTATTGTAATTATTTTTTTTAAATATGTCGCATTGCCGTTAACTTTTTATTTTTCTATAAATAAGTAATGTTGAATAAAAGTACGTAAATATTATAACTGTAGCCTTCCATGGAAAAATAAGGGTGAATAAGTTAGACGTGTCTTTTTGTATGTGTGTTC
>NJDD01004656.1:69327-80078 GCA_002245505.1 Calephelis nemesis | reverse complement strand
TGAAGCGATTGAAGTACTAACATGAAAAAATCACAACATATTAATTTTTAAGACGATATGGAAGGATTTAACTTTTGAGTGATAAATGAGGTCACCCACTGGTTTTTCAAACGAGGCAATTAGGTTTTGGGGCCGGTTATTGCAAGTACGGCTTTGACGTTAAAATGTTGGCAAAACTTCCCGAAATAAATTGGATCACTTTTTGAAAGATCAATTCTAAAACTAAATACTTGAACTTGTCACTAGGAAATGTATATTTAAATAAAAGTAAAGTAAATTAAAAGTGTCTTTACGCCCACATCCTCGAAGAGGCAGGCAGAGACACACCAGGGCACCCACGACTAGCCGAAGACACTAAGTCCCACAATGTGATAGGTGGCAAGTCTATCGCTAACCGGGCACATATCCAATCCCAAGCAACATTTTTATACTAGACAATTGGAAAAACCAAATTTTCTTTTTGTTTCCCGACCCGGGAATCGAATCTCTTGCTCGAATTGAATAGCTAGACCACAGTGATGATTTTGAATTAAGTTTCATATTTAGATTTTAAATTGTTCTTGGTTAAACTTGATGAAATTTTAAATAATAGTATAACTTTAGTTTAAGAGCAAGACAACTGCAAAAATAGCGTCAAAACAGATAAGTATTTTCATTAACTTTCATGATAATGAAGATTAGACCCAAACTTTGATGGCAATGGTCGTCCCGCGAAGTACACTCTATTGAAAACGAAGGCATTGATTTCTATGAAAACAACATGTTTCCCATTTGACAAACATGCATGTCTGATTTTTGGGCGTAACGTAAGCGTTGCAAAACAAAACAATTTGTAGGACAATGTTGGACAAACATTTTGAGTAACCGGAATAATTAATTAAAACTCGCTATTTTAGAAACGCTTTCCATTGCGTAAATTTGCGTAATCACAGTTCTTTATTTTCAATATCCAATTTAAAAAAGAATCATTTGGCAAGTTCAACGGTCCATTAGCCTAATAGCCAGGCAATGAGACGGCAAAAGCAGATCAAACTATGCACAGTCATCTTTTATCCTTACTGTAATAAATTGATAAGAAATGTTTTATAGGTGCTAGATATTTCTGAATTAGCTTTTTTGTAGATACCTATTCGATTAAAAAGATTGCTATGGTGCGAATAATTACGGAGAAATTCGGATCTTTTTCTCAACGCACCATAACTACCTTTTTTGTCTCTAGGCAGCGTGAATATCTTACCATCAGGAAATCCGTCTGCTTGAGAGCCTTCCATTATCATTTAAAAAAATCTTTACGAATCCTTAGAACATCTTTACGGGCTTTAAAAAAGGCTTTTAGGGCTTTAAAAAAATCTTAACGGGCTGTAACAGTAAGAGCGTGAAGAAAAAAATTGTTTGAATTTCAAATATCCTTTTTAACAATCAAATAGCTTGACAAATCACAACTATTTAACTTCTTGCAGACTATATAAAAACTTGAATAGACTTGCAGAATATAGCAATATAGGCCTACGCCGCACCACTAGTACGTTTGTGGTCTTTCTACTCAACAGTCCAATCCAATCACCATCATATTAATAGGTAACAAACACATGAGGGTAGGGTGGCCGTTAGCCTCGCACAACTGCCCCAGTACTTTGGCCATAAAAAGACGACACGACTACAACATAATATAAGGTGTCTATAGACCTCTTACCTTTAGGAGATGAGTGTGCTTGTTCGCTATCTTAAAGTATATTTACGCCCATATCCCCGAAGAGGTAGGCAGAGGTACAACCAGGGCACCCACGACTAGCCGAAGATACTAAGTCCCACAATGTGATAGGTGGCAAGCCTGTCGCCAGCCGGGCATATATTCTATCCCGAGCAACATTTTTTTTATTAGAAAATTGGAAAAACCCAATTTTCTTTTTGTTGCCCGACCCGGAATTCGAACCCGGGACCTCATGCAGTCAAGTCCAAAAACTGAACCGCTAGACCAAAGAGGCGACAATCGCTATCTTATCAGACAAAAAACAAAAAAAAAATGTTCATCTATCAGCTACAACATAATCAGGACCTTAAAACCATTACGTAGTACTGAGATAAATTGTACCCCAAACCAGGAAAATTAGTCATGGAACCCCTGAGATAAATTACACGTAAAGCCAACTTCCAAGAGTCACATTGAAACAAAGTGCTTTCTTCAAAAAATTCGGAAACATTTTCGTCAAAGAACTGAAAGACTCACGGTGTTTATTTTTCAAAAAGTTGACTTTTGTCCAGAATTAATGACGCAAAGTTTACGTTGGTGAACTCGCTTGGAGATAAGTCACATTTAACTAAATACTTAGTTTCACAATGGTGGAAATTTTCCATTGAAATGAAAAGGCTTTGATAATATCTCTGTTATCTATACATGTTTTTAAATAACAAAATCAAATCTTTTTTTATTTATTATTTTTACAACCAATTACTGTTACATGTTGTATACAAGATACTAAACCTAAAACGAGGGCTATTAAAATGTTTGCAGGTGGTCTGTTTGTATGTTCACTTTTCAAGCAAAAACGGATTATCACCAAATATGTAGTAGTAGCTTTTAGAACCAGTATTTATCTTCTGAATCTTTTATTAGCGAAGGATGAACCCATAAGCACTATATCAAATTTATATTTTATGAAATTTAATAAGGCTGTTTGTTCTTCTAATTCAAAAGTAAAGATTTTTAAAAAATATTATAATTAATAATAATAATTTCGGTACATATTTATATATTTCAATTTCTTTTAAATTATTAAATCCTGTGTAGGATTCTAATTATTTATATTTCCTGTTATATTCTCATTGAACCTCACATAAGCATAAAATTTGCTAAATCTTGTTTTGATCAAATTAAATAACTAATGGAGAAATATTTTTTATGATGCAGATGTAATAATGATTTGTCTATATCAATCATTATTTTCTACATTTATCCAAAATAATGACACTCCCAAAAAAATCTAATATCTAATTCAGGATGGTGTTCCAAAACCACCGCAGCAGTATTTTGTGTGTGGCATACTAATGTACTCATTTATGAACCCATAACCAATGCCGTTCATATGCAGCACTTAATTTCTTATTAATAAACAAAGACTAACGTAAGATTAAAGTTAAGTTGATATTATAGTCCGTGTCATAGTGTAATGAAGACTTTGATACCAGGTTGAACGTCTATAGTACTGTGGTCTATGTTCAGTAATAAGACATTTAGTGTTCTATCATCGTTAAAATAAAGCAGCATTATAATACAGATATATCTATAGCTATGCCTCTATCCCAAGTTGTAATATCTCTAATGGCTAGTTAAAATTGATGATCAACATTAGCCAGCACTATACTCAACGCAAATTTTCAGCTAATCATGTCACATGTACAGCATTACAGTCCAGAACAAATGTTACTCACCGACATTCTTAAGTTTTATTGAATAAGTTTTAAAATCGAAATTTTCTTTAAACAATGTTTTTTGTTGTTGTTGACACTGGTAAAAAAAATATAATTGACATTGATATATCACCATACTCCATACGAAAATTATTAGGTATCTATGATTATAGGAATTCCTTAATAAATTACGTTCAGGAGTGCAAGGTTATGGTACAGTCTGAAAATATGTTTATTGATATTCTTGAATGTTATTTGATCGTAATCTATATATTATTGTATGGAATAAAATAAAAATTTAATTCAACAAATTTTATTGCAACACAGGCATATTTTTAGTTACTTCTTTAGTATTTAATTCCCAGTAGTCAGTTCAAATTAATTATTAACATTAACACTGCGAAACAATCACCCAAATTACCTCCAAATGGCGATGGAAATAGCTTTGCTGGTTACGTGTAACATTAATATTAATATGTAATAATATTCTGTTTTCCCGTGTTGGTCCGGGTCTTCTGTGTAGAACAGACTACCTATTTCCCTGCCAGGAAGCTCTTAAGAGACGAGAATAAGTCACAGTGCTAATTATTGTCAACAAGACCATGATATGATGTGAAGCTGCTTGCCCAAGTTGGGGTCCGCAATCTTATATATTGTTGCCTCTACGACGAGAGTGTCATGTTCCATTCAGGAGGATTGTGCAGTTTGGTAGATTTTTTAGGTAGCCTTTAGAATTGCACAATAGGTTTACAGGTTTTAACCTACCGTAGTTTAGCGAAACTAAAATATCTATCGGAAAACGTTTTTCGCTTACTATCAGGAAGTCTGTGTGCTTGTTCGCTTCCTAATGTCATAAAAAATCTAAGATTTTTTTTATGTTTACTGAAAACTTATTATTCTTCAGGTCTTTCATGCAATGAAGTAATTTATCTCAGTATCGTTATCTTTTAACGACTCAAGAAAGATTTCATTAACTAAGCAACAACTTAAGCCCGGCTTTAAGAAAGCGTTACGCCTTAGTGAATAGAAGTTTGAAGAGACGAGGGTCAGTTCTAAATCCAGGTGAAGATAAACGACTTAGGGATTTATTTATTCACAACATTATTAACGGATTCAAGTGGTTTACGAGTTAATTGAAATAGTGTTTAAACATTTTTTTATGGTATTGGAAGGCAAACAAGCAGACGGATTTCCTGATGGTAAGAAACTCCTGCCGCCTAGAGACACCAAAGGTGGTAATGGTACGTTGCCAACCTGAGGCCGGGATGACGTTAAATACACGGGTCATGACGTTATGGCGGCAGGAATAGGTAAGGCGGTGGTACCAATCTGGGTGAGTCGCTGCGAAACTCTACCACCTAGTCAGATGTCACGGTGTTAGTGGCGGTATGCCTTTGCTCGCCTTTTACAAGCTGCTTGGCACAGGAAGGCAGATTGTCTATTCTGCAAAGGAGCCCGGACCAACACGGGGTAAATAACACGGGGTAAATACACGGGGTAAATACACAGGGTAAATACACAGGGTAAATACACGGGCTAAATACACGGGGTGATAAAAATTGTGAAAAAAAAGGTGGTGATAAAATTAGATTTTCAAACTATTGTTAAACTAACGTTTGAGTCACACATTTCCCGGATGCAATAGTAGCGGTGACTGCCTCTGGAATGGCTCGGGAAAGACCGACTACTTCCGGTACCAGTTTTATCAGACACAATGGCATATAAAGTAAGTGAATTTAATGAAATCTCAACCTAGAATTCTTCATGTTCAGTTACGTTATTACTTACAACTTGCAAAAGACGCTCAGAGACTTTAATTATTATGATTTAAGCTATCATCATGACATAATTTTGTTTAAAATACATACGTGAATAAGTGCGGACGTCATTTAATTAAATAAAATATAAAATTTATATGTTTTTAAAATAGCTAATACTATATCCAATTTTAGATTACATACTTGTATTAGTCGGTATCTGGTGGAACTCCGTTGCAAATCATTTCCTTATTGGGAACGTGCACGACAGTAGCGCCACCTTGTAAACACAACTTTAGGGGAGTATGTCAAATAGTATATAATAACTGCATCACAGTTTTTGTAAAATAAAATATAATAGGAAGTAAAATAGTGTTTTGTAGATTTTTATTAAAAACAATTACAGGTAAAATGAAAGTGATTTCAGGAACTGATTTTGAGAGTGTAAAACATGAAATAAGCTTCCAAATTAAATAAATTCTGAACATGTTTATCCAATTATAATTTTCAATAAAAATATAGAGGCCAGTCATTAATTGTCGTTGTTGGTAAAAATTCGATTTACTTAATAGGTAGCAGTTCATATTCATGTGTCGTCGATGATAAATTAGCAAATTCGCGGTTTGTTGTTTCAGCAGACAGTTGGGCTTCCACTAAACAAAATAACTTAAAAGTGGTCTTGAAATGTGGTTAGTGCAACATCTTTCACATTTTTTTTGGGATTATTTGTTACAATTCTTCAAGTTGTTTGAATATGTACTTTAATTTCAGAGTCCCAGTGATCAGCGTTAATAAAGCTAGTAAAGTAAGTAATGCTAGTTAAGCAAGTAAAGATCTTTCTTCTCCAGACTTGACGTTCTTGATTAACTAGATGAGGTTGAGTTTGATTTCCTATTTCCATTATAATTTCATTGTTTGTTTTATATTTGCTGCAGCTTTTGTAATTCTTCGTGTAATCAGGGTGTTGCTAGTATAATATGTGACTCGCTTTCAACCTAACCTTCCGCTTTTGTTATAGTTTAGGGTAGTATGTGTCATGGGAACACATAACTTTGACTTACGCGACTGATATTTTGTTGCCATATTATGGATGGCATGGCAATCATCGACGATAAACAATGATACCATATTTATTAAATATCCTATAACATTTAATGAACATTGCAATTTAAGGTTGTGTTCTACAAAACATAAAATTTACACTGACTATCTTTACTATAATTTACACAGTCTGATTTTTCAAGATTATAACACAACCAAAATAATGACCGATTTTCAAAACAATGTCTGATTATCAAATTTAACTAACCCTTTTTTTACGCATTTCTGTCGCAGCGTGAGCTGCGATCCTTTGCTCTCTACCTTGTATACACTTCGTTCGTACTCAATAACAGAACTTTTCCATTCCCATACTTTATATGATATTTAGATACTAGCCAATCAAGTGTTATGATATTGGAAGGCAAAGAAGCAGACGGATTTCCTGATGGTATGAAATTCGTTGCGTGCCAACCATGAGGTCGGAATGTTAGGTCTCCATCAAAGTAAATTTACCGGCTACCTTATCCTCCGAACCGAAACACGTCAACGGCAAGCACTGACGTTACGGCGGCAGCAGATATTTACAGAAACATCAATTCTGAATAAGCTGTATTTTAAAGTAGAGTTAATAAACATCATTCGAAGAATTGGGAATAAACGAAACTTAAATTATTGCCATGTTATAGTCGAGTGATAATGAGCTTCTGTAGAGTAATTGCCGAACGATTGCCTAGCGAAGATGGAAACCATGATCAGTTTGATTAGAAACAAAAATTAGAAGTTGATACCAAATTCGTAATCTTCTGTATCTTCTGGTGTTCTTTTATAAATAACTAGCAGCCCGCTCCAGCTTTGAATGGTTGTGAAATATACATATAAACCTTCCTCTTCAATCACTTTTTCTATTAAAAAACGCATACTAACGGACATAGGGACAGAGGAAGCGACTTTGTTTTATACTATGTAGTGATACAAATGTTAGTATTTTAAAAGAGCGACTTTCCACCATCTTGATTGTTTCTTAATGTATTGCTGACCTCGCGATTTTTACAACTACTTCAATTTTGAAATGGGTGCTAAATTTTAACTCATTAATATGAAGTCCGTCTTATCTCAGTAGACGGCGTCGCCGTGACGATTAAGGTATATATATAGTGTCAGCCGCGACTGTATATATTTGCTATGCTGCTTTTTTTGTAGAAAAGGTTCATTTTCCGAGAAAATATTGATATCAATGTCATGCTCCAGAAAATTCGCTCCCGTTTCGTAGTATAAATAACGACACTTTATCCCATAAACTTGTTATCCTATCCCTATATTCTTTACAAAAGATAACAAGCTTTATAAACAAATGTTTTGTTAAGAATACTCAAGGATTACTTAGACACGATTCAATATATTTTCTGTAAGCCGCACACAATATTTCCTTTGGCGATACTGTCTTATGAAGGTACATTTCTATTTTATTTGCAAGTTCATCGGTACTTGACTGCAAGTAAGGCTGCCGATTTCGTTGTCTGAGTGTTTCTGTCTTTTAAGGTTATGGCAGGTTTTTTACCTTGTTGACTGAATACTTTATCTTATGTTTACAATTTCTGACAAGTGTAGTAATTATCTTAGTGGTTCGGCGTCGGACTAGACTTGTTCTTGTCCCATCTGGGTCGAAAAAAACATATGAAATGTGTATCTATGGTTATGTTATGAAAGGAGAATATAAAGAAAGCGGGCTTACATTTGAATGAGATGAAAACCAAAATAATGATGTTTGAAAGAGACGTAGCCAGAATGGATGTAAGAATTTTAATTGAAGATGTAGTTTACGCCCTTTTCCCCGAAGAGGTTGACAAAGGCACAACCAGGGTACCCACGACTACTCCAAAAAAAATAAGTCCCACAATGTGATAGGTGACAAGCCTATCGCCAATCGGGCACATGTCCAATCCCTAGCAGCAATGTTTTTTTTTAGAAAATTTTAAAAACAACATTTCCTTTTGTTGCCCGGCCTGGGAATCGAACCTGAGATCTCATGAAGTCAAGTCCAACGATAACACCAAATACCGTCATTTAGGGGCGGGATAAGTAAATGTTGGATACCAACAGCGGTCTTGTTGCCAACGACCCATTTAGCTTGTGCTTGCCCTTCACAATCTGCTATACAGAAAGGTAGATCTATTGCACACTGAGATCTTAACAAACATTGTGATTTCATAATCCAAAACATAGCAATGTCTTATCGAGTAAATGAAACGAAATGAACAATTGTAAGACTATCTATATGCCGAGGTAGGAAGACCGAGGACTAGCATGCTATGCAACAGCTCGTTCAGATTCTTGCCATTCTAGCGTCAGTACCCGCTATTATTGTGGTTCCGGTACTGACAGCAAGTTATTAACAATATCTGTAATATTTCTAGGCAGTCTGCTGGTCCGCTGTCTTACTACAAAAAAGTATATATTATGATGATGATAAATTGTTGACCAAAACACTATTTCCATTCGAAAAATATATTAAAATAGTTTCTTCAATTTCTTTTGATTAATTAATATCATAAGTACCACTAGCATAATTAAGACGGCGTCACTAAAATTTATGTATCCAGTGCCAATGTCTAGGGCCATACATCATCCTGTCCTCGCCTCGGAGATTGATGACCTTACTTACAAAATTGGGGTTCATTAATTATTCTAATTAATACACAACACTTAGCACAAAAGCAACTGTTTTGGTTTGGGAATTAACATACCTCTAAAATACAATGTCACCTTTATAAATTGCCCGACGATGAAAATACGCTTTTCATGGATGAATAAAAATGAAATTTTTCTAGGTGAGTTTCTTTCTCGAATTTGTTTTAGCAAGTCGAGTAAAGAAGTAATTCTGTAGAATTGTATTGATAGTTACGTATCTTCTTAGTTCTTCATTATTATAATTATTATTTAGCGAGTAAAGACAGGTAAGTTGCCTTACTTTAGTGACAGAGATCTGACTTTAGTGCAAAAATAAGATTAATTAGTTTCTAGTCTAGGGTTTCACTTCGTAGCACAAGTAACTAGTACAGGCTATAATTTTCAGATTCATCTTCAAATTCATAATCACTTTCTGTGATATAGTTATTTTAACTTTTATCCGACTCTTTTTCATTTAACATATGACCTAACTGTCCTGGAGACAAGATTTTATTAATTTTGATTAAAAAATAAAAAAAAAACATAGGTTTTAGAAGATGAGAAGGTAATCTAAAAATTATATTTACATAACTACACTCGTGGGGGACCTACGTCCCTCAATCGCTCGTAACTTACCAACTACAGAAGTTAGCAAGACACACGTCGATTTCCCACGACCTCTCGGGCGGCAGTGAGATTACACGGAATTGCGAACGCGTAACTTTTAAAATAAAAAAAATATTTTCAAAATAATGCTTGGTGGGGGACTGTACTCACCCACGAATGGTGTTAAGGGTTAAACGCGCTTATTATTTAAACTGCTATTTCAAAAAATGTTGTTACTTTGTCAGTTTCTGAAGTGTGAGAGCTGCAAATGAAATACGACGAGACAATGCGAGATTGCGATTGTAAGATTAGCTGCCGTACGCTGTACCTCGCATCGTATGTAATCAGCTTTCTATACGGCCTCATTAAAATAACAAAGCGACCTTGTTGTATTCTACCCGAAATTATTCTACCTCGTTTTATAATACAGATAAAAGAATTATTAATTACCTGACGTAAGATATAGCTACGTGAGCATGTGTGAAATGTAACTGCAGATATAAATATGTTACTGTATTTGAATACAGTAACATATTTATGGGTTCGTAGAGATAATTATGACTTTCGTATTTTCTCGGTTTTACTGCGTTTGGATTATTTACCACATTAATTTATATACAGACTATAAAAACATATCAGGGTTTTAAAAAAATGTCTGTGCTTTAGTGTACGCACGTAAGAAGTAAAACTTCTTTATGATTTAATTTTTCGCGGAGCGAACAGAAAACTTTTATTATTTAAAAAAATGTGCTTACCGCGCGTTGAGAGATATTTAAGCTGGGTTGGCTAAACAAAAATCACTTCGATAATAATAATTACCTGTAATAAAAATTTGTTTTTTTTGGGGTGTGTAACAGAAAAATTTGGCAGATTTTTTTTTCTTAAACGTCGATAAAGAACTTTCACATAAAAGTAAACAAAAATATTTATGTAGATCTTGTTTTTTTAGGAAACTGTTAATATACTACATTGATGTTAACGATTATACCTGTTAGATTAGTTTGTAGATGAGATTCTTACAGACTTTTGACATATTCATTTATAGTTGGTTAAAACGTCACAAATTGACTTGTTTGGACTAACATGACACGTCTAAAATGTTACCACTCTTTTCTTTTCGTTTTATAGAACAATAATAGCATGTAATGAATTTAAGTTTAGTTGGTTATTTATTACAAAGGTTATTTATTATAATTTATTACAAATTTATCAAAATAAAATGCCTTTAGAAGAAATAGAAATAATTAAAATCAATAACTCAGTATATACTGC